>JAXQQM020078805.1:0-24764 GCA_034641835.2 Pinus albicaulis
GTTGGGACTTAGAAATGTCGTATTTCCATCCACCTTTCCCTTCACTATTCCTTACATCTCATCATCCCATTAACCTTTCATTATATCATTTTCATAAATACATTTGGGTTTCACCTTCTTATTTTCCACTTTATTCATTTTTGTATTATAAGTGAATTTATGATTAAATATTAAAAAATATACATGTTTTTATATATATCTCAAGAATATGTGAGCTTTGTAATGTGTAGGAGATATGTAAAGGATTAATTCCAAGAGACTTCTCGAATATCTCCTCCACCATTTTAAGGAGATAATTATTCAAGCCTATTCCTAAGAGTACAAGACTGTGAGGATTGTTACATATCTTATTCAAAGATATGTGAGAGATGTGTGGAGGATTCAAAGGGATCATGTCTTGTAATAATGGGAAAGTAGTTGAGAGTGGTTGAATGAGATGGTTATCTTCTTCATGTATATAAGAGAGTGCTCTCTCTTCATTTGGGGCGAGGAGAGTTCATTAGATTAGTTTTTGGAGTTTTAAGAGATAGTCTTGTAATTAGGAGAAGGGGATTCTTAACTGTGATTCATATTCTTTTATTGTATGCTTTCATGGTTTGTCATTTGATTCTTGTAATGTAATTTGAGATAGCTTTATTGTTGTGAGCTCACATATGTTGTTTGTCATTCAGATCTTCAAATGTTGTATTGCTTTTCCCTTATGCAATTTCTTGCTTTCCTAGTTAATGTTTCAATGCCTTTCTAGATTAATTTGATTTCAATAATTTAGATTAGATTAGTTCCACTTCGGTCCTGCATATATAGTGCATGTGCTTCGTAAGCCTACGAACCTCGGATTGACAAATTAAATGGTTGGGAAAGTACTACAACAGAATTAAACGACAATAGTTTCACCCAACATTTTGGCGTCATTGCCGGGGAAGCACGATGGATTGAAGTTCAATTTGATCTTTCATGCAAGTGTGTTTAGACATGTTCCTAACTCCGAGGTGACAGGGTTATAAGACGTGGGGAACAGCCTACGCATCGTTCGACATACTGTAACGGGCTCGGCCTCATATGGATCAGGGCATGTAGGGTGTGTTTACATTTATGCAAGTGTGTTTAGACATGTTCCTAACACCGAGGTGACAGGGTTGTAAGACGTGGGGAACAGCCTACGCATCGTTCGACATACTGTAACGGGCTCGGCCTCATATGGGTCAGGACATGTAGGTGTGACTGGTATCAAAAAACAGGTGTTGAAGATTCCTGCTTGGAGGAATAGGGTCCTGTTCTTTGTTATGGTTGATTGATCTTCTTTCCTGCAAGAGTGATTTTCAATTTCTGCAAGTGTGTTTGATTTCCGCAACTGTGAAGAGTGTTTTTTTTTATCTGTTTCAGCATGAGTGCTTTTATTTATGCAAGTAGTTTATTTTCATTTAAGCTTTTTAGATTTCAGTTTTGAGTGCAGTAAGAATCCCTTTTTCAACATGGTTTAACAATGAGTTTTAGCTTGGAACTACTCACTCAGATCCTAGCAGAAGTCGAGATCTCCTCTTTCTTGGAAGAGGAGATCTTGACAAGAATTAAATGTTCAACTACTCCCCAAGAAACAAACGAAGATTTAACATCTGAAGAATCTTGCATATCTGATGACGAACAATCATTCGAACAGGAAGAAGAAGAGGAGTTACAACATGATCTAAGTAAGAGAAATCGTGCCTATGAAAGCCTTATCGAACAATGGTTCCAGGTAAGTACTCGATTAGAGTCGTCTTTTTATTTTTATTTAGTTGATTTGCAATTTCAGCAACTAGACCCATTCACTCTGGAATATTTTCATTTTTCGTTTGAACAATTCCTATTGAATATATTGTTGTTACTGCTACGTGAGTGGCTTCATTGGAAGTTTAATTACACATAACTAATTTTTAAATTCTAATTAGTATAAAGTAGGTAGGCTTCCATTTTCAGTTTTTGCTTTCAATTTCGCTTTTACCTAGAATAAGTATGCTTTCCTCCACGCTTAATGCGATCGCGAGGATCAGAAAATAAGGATGATTTAGATTAATTTTAGGAATTAAAAAAATAAAATAAAATAAAATAAAAATCATGTTTTGCAATATGCCTAATCAAATAAAAAAATAAAAAAAAATTTATGTTTTGCAATATGCCTAATCAATTTTATCATTAATTTGCAAATCATTTTCTTTTTCCTTTTCTCCATTTGCTAAAATTTTTTTTTTAATAAATCGTGAATTGAGGCTAAATAAAAACAAACAAAGTTTTTATCTGAATAGTCACTGAAACTGTGAACAGTTGCTGAAACTGTGTCTAGTGTTTTATCTGAACAGTTGCTGAAACAGTGTCTAGCTTGCAATTGATTACGTTTTCTAGGCATTCTAAAACCTGCAGTAAGCAATTAGGTGATAAAACCTGCAAAAACAATTAAATCTGAAATTTCCCAGGTTCATTGTTTTGCTTGGGGCCTGCGAGTTTCGTTGGACTGTGCAGTTTCTGTCTCCAGCTATTCATTTATGGCTAAGCCGTAGCGATGCCAAACCTCTGCCCACTGTTCATAAACCTACAACTAGCAACAACAAACCAAAATGATGAGCAGCAAACAAATGAAACCGCAATAAAGTAAAAAAATAATTCTTATTGTTTGCATATTTCGAACGCTGGAATTTTCTCCTGTGATTAATTCTCACGTTTAATTTGGGGTTTCATAACAAAATCTAGAATATCATGCGGATGTTGATTAAGAAATATCAGCCAAATCCACGGGTTGTTACACTATCTTTGGCATCTTAAAATAATAGGAACGAAATCCCATCAGTATCACGGCCAGATAACTATTTTTGGTTTTCCTAAATTTTCTATCCGTTGGCATACTTTATTGAGATTAAACGATTATGATGTTGCTTATTTGACGGATCCCTTCTTTACTGGCTGCAAATTTTTCTCCATCGTTTATCTTGAAGAAAGCATTTTTATCATGGACGCTAGACAGCTGGATTTCTTCTTACGTTCTGGTGCAAAATAGGCTTATTTTCATTTGATGGTAGCAGAGATGTCAGTATGTGAATTGCTCGTGTTCTTGAGAGAGGTAAGGAGGTAACATCAGCCAGTAGCAGTCGCATGTGTGCTACTTGTGAGATGGCAGTGGTATGGGCAAAGAATCAGCTAAACAGGAATGCATCGAAGGACCAAATTATGACATATCTGAATCAGCTTTGTGACCGGTTGCCAAACTCTAATGGACAAGTGGCTGTGGACTGCAATAACCTATCAAGCATGCCACTGCGTCATTTACAATTGGTGATAGAACTTTTCATCTCACTCCTGAGCAGTATTCTGCAGCACAATGTATTAGTGGTTTCATGGGATTAGATGTTCCTCCTCCAATGGGGCCTTTCTGGATTCTTGGAGATGTATTCATGGGTGTCTACCATACCGTGTTTGATTTCGGTAACATGAGAGTGGATTTTATGGAAGCGGCTTGAATCATTGAATTCAAATATCTTTATAAAACTTCATGGTTCTGATCATTCTAATAGAAGTCGCTAAAATTAAAATCTTATTGCATTGTATGGGATTGCCGATTTTGCATGTGAAAATGTATAGTATGGTAGGAAATCGTTCGTAAGATTTAAACTATGTATTTAACATTCCATAGTTGTTGATATGATTCTCTCAAAACTGTCTCTTCAGGGACCTCATTACATAATGGGCAGTTTGACATTGATGATAATTCTGGTTCTTTTGCAACTAACACAGAAATTGTGATTCACTTTCCAACAATGGTAGTTGTTCTGGTGAATCAGAAAATCAAAAATCTTCTGTGTTTCCTGCACGTGTTGGTGTTGATCTCCCATCTGCACGTGATCCACCCTTTCCGGCATCTGTTTCTGGAACAATTCATATTCCTGTGCGCCCTTCCCTTGGAGCTAATGTATATAAAATTGGTATGCGCAGCGGTACTTTAAGTGTTGATCTACCTAATGTGACATCTTCGCAAGGCCCAATTCCTACAGATGTTGGTAAAACATCTCTTTTGGGTAGTATGAACCATGATGCATCATCCACACTGACTACATCATGCACAGCAAAAATATTTCCAATGACATATGAGAGGTCAAGTCAACGAAGTTCTTGAAGAGAGTAATGACATTAAAGCACCAAGGCGTGTTCTTAAGTTAGAATCACAAATGGAGAAGTCATATGTGGATGCCCCATCGAAGGATACGAGTTACAAGGATTTACAATATAGTTCAATACCAAATTTTCAGAGACCACTCTTAAGGAAGCATGGGCCAGGAAGGTCATCTAGGATCAATAGAATAAGTTTTGAGGATAACCAACTACCAGCTGGGGAGACGTTTAATTATGTGGATGGTCTTATTTCCCTCAATGATGCCCTTACAGAGCGACTTAGTGTCAGTGCAGATTGGTCTGCTAGAGTTGCTGCTTTTAATTACTTAAGGAAAATGCTACAGCAAGGGCCCAAAGGCGTACAGGACATAACCCAAAGTTTTGAGAAGGTCATGAAATTGTTTTTTTAGCATTTGGATGATCCACATCATAAAGTGGCCCAAGCATCACTTTCCACACTTGCTGACTTGATACCAGCTTGTCAAAAGCCATTTGAAGGGTACCTGGAAAGGATTCTACATCATGTCTTTTCACGGTTGGTTGATCTGAAGGAGTTAATTAGACAACTCTGTTCATCAACGTTGGAGATTGTAAGTAATACTTATAGCATAGACTTGGTCCTTCCTGCCTTACTCCGTTCACTTGATGAGCAGCGCTCACCAAAGGCCAAGGTGGCTGTTATAGAGTTTTCTATATCTTCCTTCACAAAGTTAGGAATGAATGGAAAAACTTCTAATGGAAGTGGGTTGCTGAAATTGTGGCTTGCAAAGTTAGCACCATTGGCAAATGATAAGAATACAAAACTTAAGGAGACAGTTGTTACTGCTATTATATCTGTCTATTCATATTTTGATTCTACATCTATCTTGAATTTTATCTTAGGCCTCACAATTGAAGAGCAAAGCACATTGCATCGATCTTTGAAGCAGAATACACCCAGAATTGAAGTGGACCTCATGAAATTTTTGCAAAGTAAGACCCAACGGACACGGTCTAAGTCATTATACGACCAATCAGATATTATTGGCACATCTTCTGAGGAAAGCTGTGCTTTGGAAGGGCAATGGGATTCTGAATAAAATCGAATTAAACTTCTGTTGAAACCAGCGTAGCGACAGAGCTCGAATCGAATTGATGAGGCAGATATTCATTAAGCATTACAGTTATAATGATGATGATGCCCCAATCTGCAAACCCTTTCGGTGATCCATTTGAAACAAATTATACTCATGGTGTTGGGGCCTTTCCATCAGAGTAATCGATTTGGAAACCCTGGCTCCCTGTAAACATAAAGCAAAATCTTTAATATTTGTTCGTAACTTGCATATTGAAACTGTGCTATAGAGCCATAATTTGTAAAACATGTTTCCCAATGATATGGTTGAGAGTGTGATTTTACAGGTTGGTCAGAGTGGTTTTTAGCTGGTAGACAAAGGTCTCTTATTTACAACAATTTTCCATTTTAACGTTTTGCAGGCAGCTTAGATTAGGGCAAAGGCGGAGAACACAATAGAGCCTATTTCTTTCACTCAATAAATTTGTTTTGACAGCTGCAGCACCTGGCTTCAACGTCAGAAGAGGAAGAGAATGTTGCCTAGCTTAAGATTGGAGAAGAGTTTTTGGATTCTTATGCTTATGTTGGATTTGATGCCGGAAATTGATTTATTTTTTTTTCATGCTCACTATCTCCATTAAACTAATGTTCATGATGCCAGGAAACTTAGGAACACTGATTGGATTATCATAATTTTCCATCACTGCTTGATGATTGTTACTGGATACTTAGGAATGCTACAATTGAATGGTTTGAATATTCAACTATATCTGACGATGTACAGGTCCAATCTTGCAGAGAAGTAAATGACATTATTGTAGCAAATCGATGCGAATCATACTCTGCCCAACTTCTAATTGCTTGAATGAATTTAACGGTGCATCTAAGAAACTGAATCAGTAAGAAACTGAAGATTCGCTAGCACCGGGACAGTATTGCTACACTTTGCAAAGCATGCCAAGAAATGGAGATCTGACTTTAATTTTTCCTGTTTTGTTTTTCTTTTTGCCTTTTCTTTTGGTGTGTATTATCAACATGAAAATTGCAAATGGACCTTTTAATAAATTCCTAAAAACAATACGAATGAATGTTTTTATGCTTAACACTAATTTGTTTTCTTGAAGTCACTATTGACAGTGATCGATGATGAAATCAGCGCAGGCGACAGGTTTTGGAAATGATCACATTTTGCTGCTGAAGTGATTTTCAAAGATCACAGAACTTTGTGAGAAACATGCTTTCATAAATAGCTTGAAGGAGCTGTAACTCGCCATAAACATCATGATGTTTACGCCTCTTGATGTTTGTTGTTACACAGTGACTATGCTGATACACCAACATTTCCACTTTTTCCATTATCTATGTTGTAACACTGTAACATTTCTCCTTCAAAGCCGATTGACCATCCTTGTGTCGAAGCCCATTTTCCATTACCTTATCTTTCACGACTTCATGCACAATTATTTTTCTGAAATCGCATACATTCCTTTATTCTTTTCAGTTTATTTTCCTTCTACTTTGCCTTCTGAATAAAACTTATTCCCTTTCCATAATTACATTGCCTTGTTTTCCTCGCCATGTTGATCCACACTGCTTGTCCGTGAGTTCTTTCCATTTATAGTCCTACCAAATCTCTTTGTACAAACTCGCGTTGACTAATGTGGGATTCCTTAAGGCCCACCTTTCAACAAGTCTTGCCCCATCAACCTCAGCACCTTATCTGGGAAATAGACTAGAGTTCCTTTTGGGTAACTTGAGACTTGCATGCCTTAATGGCAAGTTCTCTCGCTGACAATCATGGGAATACATCAATGTCCCTTGATCGTCAGATCTTGCAAATGGCTCGACGTCAACCCCTCTATTCGCATTTCGCAAGATGTACTCGGGTACCTTGGCACTCATTGACATCAATGGTGAGTTTGCCTCGCATTGGTTAACGGCATGCATCAATGGCCGGTAATCCAATCATTTCTCTTCATGCTCAACATCAACACATTCTTTCGCATGATTAGACTTGTACCATCAGTTTTGTAGTAGATGAAGACTATAAACTTTTTCACGACTCCCTCAACAGTTACAGCAGCATGAATTCTGATCTATGAGAGTACCACAGTTCCACTTTCAGCCTTTATCTTTTCCATGATTCAGCATCGGTAGTTCAGATTCCTTCATTTCCCAGGATCCAGTTACAGCAACATCAGCATTCACAGTTACATTTTCATGATCCTGCTGTAGTAAAACCTTCCATGTTCTAGCAGTTATATCAGTTGTAGTTACAGCAGTTGCAGCTACGACACCAGTCACGTTTTCATGATTCAGTAGCAGCAGCAGCTACATTCCTATTGCATAATTCATCATTCTTGGGTAAGTGGAAGTATGTTGTTTTCTAATCTTTAATCATGCAATTCCTTATATGCTGACTTGAATATTTTGGAAAATTCCCTCATCATGCTCCATTTCCTTTCATGACCCACGCCAAGTTGCATGAGGACATGCAACCAATTCAGCTGCTGGGGGGGGGGACTATATTCACTACATATTCACTACCATGATTCCATTTCTCCACCACTATCACTCCATTTTTTTTCTTATTTACCATTCACCAACATTTCTTTTCCAACGATACTTTGTTGCACTTTTCTTCATATGCATTAATATACATATTGGCATGCTTCATGAATATTACAAAAGGGATTTCTTATGCACATTGATAGCTTATGATTTCCAGTGAGTGTTTACATTATTATTGTAGCAAGAGAACAGGAAACAAAATGAATATTGTTGACACAAGAACCTACATTCTTTGTATTCATGGTTGTCACACAAGAACCAACCATAAGAAAAGAGAACAGAAAATGAAATGAATGTTGTTAACATAAGAACCAACATTCTTTGTATTCATGGTTGTCACACAAAAACCAACCATAAGAAAATGTAAGCTGTTACTCATATCCTACACATATCCTGGAAACATTCATTATTAAAAAGATATCATCGTGTAAAGCCAAAGTTCAAATGCCAAAGAGATCCATGCATGGTTGTATGAGGACATGCAACAAGTTCAGTTGGGGGGGATGTTGGGACTTAGAAATGTCGTATTTCCATCCACCTTTCCCTTCACTATTCCTTACATCTCATCATCCCATTAACCTTTCATTATATCATTTTCATAAATACATTTGGGTTTCACCTTCTTATTTTCCACTTTATTCATTTTTGTATTATAAGTGAATTTATGAATAAATATTAGAAAATATACATGTTTTTATATATATCTCAAGAATGTGTGAGCTTTGTAATGTGTAGGAGAAATGTGAAGGATTAATTCTAAGAGACTTATGGAATATCTCCTCCACCATATTGAGATAATTATTCAAGCCTATTCCTAAGGAGAAGATCATGGAGGATTTGGTTGGCATATCTTATTCAAAGATATGTGAGAGATGTGTGGAGGATTCAAAGGGATCATCTCTTGTAATAATGGGAAAGTAGTTGAGAGTGGTTGAATGAGATGGTTATCTTCTTCATGTATATAAGAGAGTGCTCTCTCTTCATTTGGGGAGGGGAGAGTTCATTAGATTAGTTTTTGGAGTTTTAAGAGATAGTCTTGTAATTAGGAGAAGGGGATTCTTAACTGTGATTCATATTCTTTTATTGTATGCTTTCATGGTTTGTCATTTGATTCTTGTAATGTGATTTGAGATATCTTTATTGTTGTGAGCTCACATATGTTGTTTGTCATTCAGCTCTTCACATGTTGTATTGCTTTTCCCTTATGCAATTTCCTGCTTTCCTAGTTAATGTTTCAATGCCTTTCTAGATTAATTTGATTTCAATAATTTAGATTAGATTAGTTCCACTTCGGTCATGCATATATAGTGCATGTGCTTCGTAAGCCTACGAACCTCGGATGACAAATTAAATGGTTGGGCAAGTACTACAACATAATTAAACGACAATAATTTCACCCAACAAGGGCTATATTTAAAATTAGAGAAACTATCTTTTCAATCGATGAAATAATTCTTTACAGTAGGCATAAATGAATATACGATGAGATTCACTGAAAGAAAAGAGATTCCCACAACCAATTCTAGAAGTGAAAGACTCTTTTTTGATAGATCAGTAAACCAACATAAACTCAAAACCCAAAAACTGTAAAGATAAGCGATTTTCCTCAAAAAGACAATCAAAGAAACTGATTTAAATCTATGATTGATTTTTTTAGAATGTAAACTATGCAAATGTAATCTATGCACAATTCACTTGAAAATTATGAAAATGTAATATATGCACAATGTTGAGGAGGTAAATCCCCTCTGCGGACAGAGGCGATCCCTACTAGCCCAGATCGGGTCTAGCAACAATCAAACACGCTACAGTGCAGGTTCCTAATTGTAAATAAACCGACTTGCGAGGAAGGCTTACCTGGAATCCAACGCTATCGTTTGTAGAAGAGGTGGTGCTCCCGTTCCTTCGCCCTGGCAGATCACAGCCCTCACGATCTCCATGATCGGACACCTGCACATGCAAGAAACAACACAAACGCAAGCATAAAATCTAGTGCATACAACTATATATCAGTCGAAGAGGATATAACTCATGAACATGATCAAGAACAAGAGTGGAACCATAACCGATAGTCACTTATCATTGAAGAGTCAAAATAAGAATACAACCATAGCTTCAAAGCAGCACTCTCCTTCGGCGGGTCGTCAGCACAACATGTCTCGAAAAAGCCTGTCAGGGATGGGACAAGCCTCTCTCTCTAGATACTTGGCAATAGTCTCCTTGCTTGGATTAGGCCTTAGGGAATCAAGAAGGCTTTTGCAGCATGAAAGCTCTTGGGAACTTAGAAGTTCTGCCACTCTTTTGAACTAGCTTACAAATGGAAATGGGCAAGCTTTTATAGAAGGAGGAAGGGGAGTTGGGATCCCTATAATTATGGGATTGGCCCTATCATCAAGGAAGCTTCCATGAGAGGTGGCAAACCACTTCCTCTGCATGGAAATCCGTAGCCAAACCTCCCAACTCAAGATAGAAATCAGCCCAGTAATTTGTTAGGATGAAACTTCCGCCTTTTATTTTTTAAAAACACATCTTAATATGGTTGGCGCAGGTAAAAATCTATGACAGAGCGCCAATTGGCGCGCCCTCTTTGGAGGATTTCCCTCTTGGCGCGAGGGCTGAACTATGGAACCGCGCCAATGGAACAAGAGCTATTTTTGGGGTTTTCTGCAAGGAGATGTCTTTAGGGAAATTAAAGCTCATCTTCAGAGGGATGCAATGAAAGTATTTTCAAGCCTTAACTCTGCTCACAGGTCATGGAATGAGCCCTCCAATGTGCGGGATCGGGATTGTAGGGACGGTGACAAATTGTTGTGTAACAGATGCCCCCTAAAGCATGAGGCCCGAAATAGAGAGAGAGGGGTGAAATGCTTTATGAGAACATGCCGACCGAAAACACCGCCATCGGAAAACCTGCAGAATGAAGTACAACTGATGTCTCAGATACATGATATATATGCGTGGTATGTGCGCAACCATCCATAACATAGTGTAAAATAATCTAGATCCAAGGCATGGACGCAGCCATCCAATGAAGATCGATAAATAGACTCAGGTATGGTCACAGCCATCCAATCAGTGAGTCATGTAAATAATAATAATAATCCACAATGTCGCAGCCTGGATTACAACAGACACAATCTAGGGTCTTGCGCTCCATCTCGACCCGAACAAAGCACAAGTTCAAGCATGCAAATATGTGAGCTGAAGTCGAACATGCGAGAACATCGTCTGATTACCAGCCAATGATGGAAGCTGTTAACAGACGCGAGAGGAACCACCAATAATGACAATGGCCCTCAAGGTACAATAAGTACAATCTACGGCGTGCGAATCAATGAGTTGGTGTCGAACACCCGTAGAATCACTCGATCGGAGGCCAATGATGAAAACCTCACGTCGAATGCGACGAACCTGCCATTGAGGCATGCAGGCTCCAAGGTACCATGAAAGAGTCTCTAGACCATCTTCCTGGATAATGAGCTGAAGTCGACAGGAAGTGACCTTGATCGAAGGTGGGCCATAATGTTTCCCACATCATCAACACGAGACAGAGGAACATGATGTTTTTTGTGAATCAGGATCATATGAGAGTCAGAGGATACTTGCAGCGGTCAAATTCTCTTGAACATGTAAACGGCATGACAGTGGACTTGGCAGTATTTGACATCAACGGATCAGAGGTCATGGTGACGAGGCAATGAGCAGATGAGAGGTCAAAAGGGATTATCCAAACCCACGGAGGCAAAGTGAAGAACGAGATGAGATGTCCCCAACCCGACACGAATGTAGACAAGTGCCATGTTCAAGAGCGACATACTGCCAACACGACAACGATGCTGGTTCCATTTTCCCCCACCATTTCTGGTGAGTACCCCTATTATTTTTTATAACAAGCTTGAAGGGGATAGCATATGCTTGTAATATAAGTCCGCCCTTCGGGCGAATCCATCCTAGTACATTTAACGAGCCCTAGGAAGGAGCGACTCGAATAACGTCATTTTGACTGAATCCGATGTCATCAGGGTTTAACGAGTCTGACAAAGGAAGAACTCGGCGTCTTTTCATATTTAGAGAGTTTGAAAAGACAGCAAAAAGTAAACTGCAGCGGTCCCTTTTCATAGATAGTTCCCCGGACCCGAAAAGGTAGAAAAAAATACCCGAGAAAACCTCCTAGTCACGATAGGCTAGGGTATTCCTTTTTCGTAAATAATCCATCCCAGCCCGAAAAAGGGGCAAACGTATACTGGGTAGATGTCGATTCGTGTCCACTTTAACGAGATCGAAACGACAAGGGCCTCGGCAATCTTTTCATGTTTAGAGAGTCAGAAAAGAGCTGAAAGATGACTCCAGAGTGACTTTTTCGTGTATTTACCGAGTCCGAAAAAGTATAAAATACAACTCGTTTCACCATTTCAGTTGCGTGAAAGACCTGTTGCTGCACAAAAAGGCAAGTGTAAAACCCATTTTCGACACAAATACATTAAAATATTCAGAAAAATAACTTTCAAAACCTATTTTGAGTTTAAAAAGTTATAAATATGTCAAATGGTAAAAATAGAATTACTTTTTACTATTTACCTCACCGAAGAGCAGCAGTGGTCCAGTTTGGTGTGCAAACTTCTGACAGTGATTACGACCGATCCGGGCTACCATTCCAAGTTCCGTCAGTTCCAGGTAAGAGGCGCTTCTTTGCACTCCATTTCAATCCATTTTTTAACAGTTTTCCATCATGCATTAGACTTCTGAGGCCACTTTTTAAATTTTTAGGGCTCCGCTCATTGGCGCGGGTATCGGGCACGTACCCGCGCCAATGAGCTTTTACATGCAAAGGGCTCGCGCCAGCTGGCATGACTGTTCAGGAAACAGCCGCGCTAGCGACGGAACCTCAATTTTTGCCTAAAAATTTGAGATTTTTAATCAAATTGAATGAAATTTGAAGCTCATCAGAGATCTAATTAAGGGTTTTGACCATGTTGATGCAGTGAACCGAGCAAAATGGTGATTGAGTGGAAAGAAAGGGAGCACGGTGAAGAAGATGAACAGGCCATGGAAAATGAATTTTGCATGAACGCCCTCAAGAACTGTGGGCTAAAAAAGTTCTTCTTAACACCTTGTTTACGAGCTCAGCCCGAGCTTCTACAGTACTTGATCAATATGTGGAACGCAGATGAACAAGTATTCAAACTGCGAGACTAAGTGTTAGAACTGGAGGTTGCTGACGTATACTTCATAACCGGATTATCGCGCAGAGGTCTGGTGCCCATACTGACAGGGAGCAGACCCTCTGGTGAAAAAATGGACCAAGTGATGGCACGAGTGTGCCGAGGGGCACAACTAGGATCTGGAAGTGGAAAGGTGGACATCCATACCATTCCCGATCTGGCACTGAGAGTAGTGCTGCATACCATCACGCGGGCTGCAGGGTCGCAGGCACCGCACGAGGCCACAAAGGCCCAACTTTTGTTGGCCTCAGAGTGTATGACTCCTCTATTGTTCTACTAGGCCACAGCAGTGACGATAAACATAAAGAGGAAACTGACCAAATGCAAACAAGCCAAGCTGAAACAGTTTGGCTATGGTTCTATCCTGGTATCGTTCATTCTGGAACGATTACCAATCTTCCAGGGCCAAGGGGCCATAGTAGTTGAGCCTATTCCACGAGAGCCAAGAATGGCTCACTGGGCAGAGCTAATGCCCAGAGCTGGAGGGGGCCAACAGATGTCCTGGAGGCCAGAGTTTTTTGGGTGGTTGCAGCGTCAGCTGATCGTAGTGGAAGACTGGCCATATGCCGATACCGATTTCACTGGTGATCCAGATCTCCCACTGCCGAAGGGAGATGATTGGGACGAGGAGTTGGGTATGACCCCTTCTCTTTTTGATTTGATATTTTATGATTTTTTTTTGTTAATACATGTTCTTCCTGACACATTTTTATATGCATGCAGACGTGGGTCCAGAGAGACCAGCCGGTATGTCTCCTATCGCACGGAGGACTCTTCCCACACCTGATCCTCAGGCAGAGGGTGCAGAGGGGGGGGGAGTTAATCCAGAATCTCGAGGGCATCGCCCGAGGGATCCCAGACTACTCCCGGCTGGCGGATGTACCGATGGCGTACCAGAGACACACGGTGGGAGTGCCCAGTCGCCTCCACCGAATTCTGAGACGCTTAGTGCGTGCAGTTACCTGTTATCATGAGCACCATGCGGATTAGACTCCTAGGACTTTTATCATGCATATTTTTTGAGAGACATGTCGTCTCCGGATGTATTAAGACGAACATATATTTTTTTTATTTACTGTGATGCACACTATGTAAACATTTCGATATATATATACATATCTATTTCTGGATGGATCTTTCTCTTTCATGTGATGATGATTTACAAATTGCGCAAATGTCTATCTTAAACCAAATTAGCTACTGCATCAGTTAATGCATTCATATGCCTAGGAATATGTTGGTATGTAATATAGTCAAAATTGTTTTCCAGTAAACGAATACGCAGATACAGACGTAAGATGGATGGATTTCTGACCGAATAATGACCGTTCAGTTGTAATACTACAAGTTGCGAGTCTAGATACACAAGTAATTCACGGATACCAAGGTTCACAGCCTCGGTTAATAATTCTAATACAGCACTATATTCCGCGATGTTATTTGTAATACGTCCCAGACACACACATTGCAGGTTGACCAACTCACCAGTAGGATTGTAGATTACCCAGGCTGCTGAAGACAGATTCCTGGTACTGCGGGAGGCACCATCCGCAAAACCAACAAACGGATGAATGGACATCTGCACAATCAGGAAGACCCGATTAGCAGAAATATGTTTACATTGCAAACCACACCACACATGCACACAAATGAAAAACACACACTTATGTACACACACCACACCAAAAATCACTTCAGGCATAGTATTTTTTGAGGTACAGCCCATTTCTGGGCTGCGCCAGCGGAATTCCTTCATAATCTATAAGCTCATAAGCCCCATTCTTCAAAACGCATTTTACTATGTAGGTCCCATGCCACATAGGTTGGAACTTGCCAGCCCCAAGCTTATCATGTGCTTGATCGTACAGGAGGACGAGGTCTCCTTCAACAAAGGAACAAGGAGAAACCGATTGATCGAAGTGAGCTTTGACCCGCTTCTTTTGTGCTTCAATAACTAAAACAGCTAAGCGGCAGTTTTCATCTAACCGTTCCAGATATAAAAGACGCTCTTCCTCAGCAAAAGTGTCGGGTAGAAGTTCCACAGCTAATTTCAACAAAGGAATCTCGCATTCAACCAGAAGAGTTGCTTCCAGACCATACACCAATTGAAATGGTGTGAATCCAGTTGCACTCTTTGCAGATGTCCGGTATGCCCATAGAGCTGAGAATAGTTGGAGGTGCCAATTGGATTTGTGGATACCAACTGTCCGTTGAAGCATAGTGACCAGAACCTTGTTCACTGCTTCAACCTGTCCGTTTGCCTGCGGGTAATACGGCGTTGAGCTATCGTGACGTAAGCCCAACTTTGAAGTCAGCTTAGCCATTATATAATCTCGGAAATGAGTACCGTGGTCAGTAACGATGGCTTGCGGGACCCCGAAACGTGCGATGATATGGTTGAATATGAATTGGGCAGCTGTCTTACCATCGGCAGCTAGTGTAGGCATCGCTTCGGCCCACTTGGTGAAGTAGTCGACAGCGACAATGATATACGCATGCCCCCCGGCCGAGTGAGGGTTACACGTCATAAAATCCACGCTCCATTTCGCAAAAGGGCCGACGGTAATAACAGGATGCAAAGGGAGGGGCGGCGTGTGCATCTTGCACTGAAACACCTGGCACACGTGACATTTACGGACTGCAACGATACAGTCTTTAAATATTGACGACCAGAAATAACCTGCTCGCAGAATCTTCTGGGCAGTAGCATATCCGGACATATGTCCACCACAGGCGCCAATGTGGCAGTCATTTAGAACCCTTTCAGCCTCTTCCAAGGTTAGGCACCGACGGAGCACCGAATCTACTCCAACACGGTATAAGGTATCTCTTATGATACGATAGGGTTGAGACTGATGCCGAATCCGACGTCGAGCATCTTTAGTCAACTCAGACCGAAATGTGGAGGTCTGAAGATACACGATTATGTCGCCATACCAAGGGTCACGAGTACTGATGAGGAAAAGAGTTTCGTCCGGGATATGATCCTCGGAAAGTGAAGGAGCAGAGTCTGTCAGGAGAGAGCATATAAGATCCGCGAAAACCAGTGATTTCTTGGACTTAGCGGTAGTGAACTCTAAGTCAAACTCCTGCAGGATAACAATCCATTTGGAGTATTTTCCCCCCAGCAATTTTCTAGAGAGAATATATGTCATGGGGTTGCAATCCGAAACCACTGTTATCGTACGCAACAGGATGTAATGGCGAAAACGTTGCACAGCGTGTACTGCTGCTAACGCCAACTTCTCGACGTGAGCATAACGCGTTTCTGTATCGAGAAGGTTTCGCGATAGATAATAAACGACATGTTCATTACCATCGTCATCATCCTGCACCAGAACCATAACAATGGTGCTAAACGCGGCGGCGAGATATAAAGTGAAATCGCGGCGATAATCGGGTGGATGAAGCAAAGGAGCATTAACCAATAACGTCTTTAGCTTCTCAAAGGACTGCTGAGCAATTTCATCCCAATGGAAGGGAACATTCTGCTTTAATAGGCGTGTGAATCCTTTAGCCACCTCCGCGTAGTTCGAGATAAAGCGTCGAAGGAAGTTTGCTTTTCCTTGCAGACTTTGTAACTGAAATAACGAGGAGGGTGATGGGAGGTTGATGATAGCCTCGACTTTTAAAGGGTCAAGGTGAATTCCATCTTTGGAGACTATGAATCCCAAAAGAAGGCCAGAATCCACGCAGAAGACGCACTTATGAGGATTGAGCCTAATGATGTAGCGCCTACAGTGGAGGAAAATCTGGCGGAGGTGTTCAGGGTGGTCCTCTCGCCTAGCTGAATGAGCTGGCAAGTTGTCCAAATAAGGCTGGACGATATGGCGAATGTCATGGAAAGCATAAGACATCGCACGCTGAAAAGTGGCTCCAGCGTTCTTCAAGCCGAACAGGAGCTTTTTATACGCGAAAGTACCCCACGGACAGATGAATGTAGTCTTATGTTGATCCTCGGGTGCAATATTGCTCTGATTATACCCTGAGAAACCGTCCATCAAGAAATAAATCTCACTTCCGGCACATTCGTCGATAATTTGGTCTATGAACGGAGTGGGATAGTTATCTTTTGGACAGGCGCGATTGATGTCGCGGTAATCAACACAGACCCTAATAGTACCCTGCTTTTTATCAACAGGAACAATGTTAGAAACCCATTCTATGAGGGGGATTGGATAAATAAAGCCCGCGTTCAGAAGTTTTTCAACTTTTGCCTTAATTGTAGTGGCTTTCCGAGGATGCATGGGGCGTAAGCGTTGGCGCACGGGCTTCGCACCTGGATAGGTTGGAATCTCATGCACTACGATACGGGGATCAATCCCCGGCATTTCCTCATAGGACCAGGCGAACACATCTCTGAATTATTTGAAAAGATTAGTATAGACTTGAATCTCATCAGGAGAACAAGTCTCCCACGTGAATATTCTCAACGATCCCCGGTTTGACGGAGATGTTGATCAGGATGGTTTGAGTGATATTACTCAGGTTTCCCTCTGAAAAAACCTCGTGCGTCAAAATGGGCGTTTGAAGAGGAGGAGTAGGAACCTGAGATGCATAACGCTCCAGACATTCAGACATTGCCCCCAAGCTGGGCATAAAAGAGGAATGATGATGTCCATCGCCCCAAGGCAGCTCCTCGAGAAACATAGTTTCAATGATGGCTTCATCGGAAGGAAAAGTCTCTTTGAGAGGATCAGGCGAATCACCCTGACCAAGCCAGGGGGATTGAGAGTAAACATCTACAGCCATGCTCAAAGGAGCATGCTGAGGAGGTGGAGGATCAGATGCAGCAACAATTTCACAGTAGCTGATCTCTACTGGAGTCAAGGGCATTGATTCTCCAAACTCAAACACCTGCTCAGGCGTAGGAATAAGCTAGGGGTCATCGGACCTGGAAATCATGTTAACTTGAGCGGTGTGCGGTGGTGGTGCGGGAAAGATACCCATGAGGACAGGGTCTTTGAAGAGACCAGGTCCTACACTGTCAGGGGGATTCGGAATCTGATCCACGTATGGTACGTTGTTCTCGGAAGTAGAGGTGAAGAAGGACAACTGATCCACCGTGACGATTTTGCCCTCGTGACAGAACTTAAGAAGTTGAAAGACGGTGGATGGCACGCATAGCATGGCATGAGTCTAGCTGTGGCCAAGAAGTATGTTGTAGTTGAGTCTGGCGTCGACTACTTCTACTTCCACGTTGACAGTCTTCCCCTGTAAAGTGATCGCTAAACTCTCGAGAACACCCAAGGGTTTCGATTCCCGACCATCAAATGCCTCGAGGACATTGGGAGATGACGCAAGGGCTGGAGAGCCAATGGCCTTCCAACAAGCGGATGACATGATGCAGGTAGAAGCACCTTCATCCACAACAGCCCTATGGATGTTAAGACCATTAATCTCGACTTGAATAACAAGAGCTATCTGATGTGGAAGTCGAGGGGAGAAATTCTCTAAATCGAAGGCGAGAAGACTCGAATCGGCGGGATCAATGCCACTGATCGCAGACAACAAAGCCTTCCGTTGCGAAGGAAAACTTTGAAGAAATTATAGTGCAGACATAGCAGAAGGTGCCTGTGCCAAATCCTCAACAATGCTGTAATGTTGAGCGGCACGAGCATTCGGATTATAAGAAGATCTTCGAAGAACACCTTTAGAAGGTGGCTTCACAACAGGTTCAGGAGTAGGCTTCTCGATTTCCAATGAACCAGAGACAGGTGGGGGAGGCGGTCCATCCGCAACTGCCTTCCCAGGTGCCTGCCGCGATTCGTTGTAATCCTTCGAACGCGTAATGACGGAGATAGGTGCAACACTCTTCATCATGAAAACTTGGGACCCAAATGGTGCAGATGCTGACGGCTGTTTGACCATCTGGGTCTGTTGTGACGGGAATGGCTTCTTAAGAACTGCCGGAGGCCCTTTTGAGCCCTTGAGAAGTTGACTAACTTTGGATCGTCGTGGACAATCCTTAGTATAATGGTCTCCTTCACAAATGAGGCAAGGGTACTTCGGTTTACGCTGAGAGCCATCCTCAGTGCGAGATTTGGATTTTGGCCTTGGGGCATCGGGTTTGGATTTACCTTTGCCCTTCTTTTTCCCCTTGGAGGCTTTCTCCGCAGGATTGGCCTGAACGGCGTTCACCTCCGCGGTTTTTCCAGAATCTGATGGAGCAGGGTTAGCAGGAGCATTGTTGGAAGAATTAGACTTCTGCTTCCCATTCGAAGATTTCTTCGAATTCTGAGATACATAACCAATGACACCATCCACTGCGGGAGTAGGTGGAGCCTTAGAGGTTCCGGACCGTGGGGCTTCGGGCAAGATATCATAAAGCGTGCCGGACTGAGAATATATAAGATCCAGATATTGGGCACGCGCAATGGCTTGTTCCTCCGTCACATACGCTCCCATCGCAATATCTTGGGTGATTTTGTTCACAAAGGAGGTGGTGAACCAGTGAGTTAGCATCTGATCAGGTATATGAAACTTGATCAGTCTACGACGGCGCCGCCACTCATGAATGTGATCGGAGATGTGAGTGGCCTTGTCCTGCTTCAAAGAAGTCAGGAGGTGCGTCCCGGCTTCATAACGGACCGGTAACTGAAAGTGCGTGAGAAAAGCCATGGCTAAGGAATTGAAATCTTGGAAGATACCACGGGATAACTCGATGTACCACTTAGCAGCAGCTCCAGTTAAAGTGCGCTGGAAAAGGCGCAGACGAATCGAATCGTCGACCCAAGAGTTAGACGAACACCAAAGATGATACATCATCACATGCGCTTGGGGGTCTTCTCCGGCTTTTCCCTCAAACTTGGGGCAATCGCCTGGTATTTTGGTAGGAACCGGAGGCTAATACGGATTATGTAAAATCGGATCATTGGTCAGTTTTGAAACATCTGGTAACTCCAAGGTAGCCAGGAACGGCAATGGTGGATTAACCGGCATGCCAGGCCCGGGATGAGGACCGGTACCTGTACTCCACAATGGTTGTGAATATCCTTGCCCCCATGGGTTCTGTCCCGTAGGATTCTGACCGTAGGGGGTGTAGGTCATATAACCAGACTGATTTGGATGCTGGTAACCAGTGTGTGGGGCTTGATAACCAGAGTGTGGGCCCTGGTTAGAATTCGGCCCTGTATAAGCAGCATTTGGATTTGGCTGCTGAGTATAGGTATAACCGGGTGGAGGAGGATAATACTGAGAGCCTCTGGGGTGGTTATAATTCGGTTGAGATTGACCATGAGGATAATAACCGCCCTGAGGATGAGTCGGCTGCTGATAGGTGGAACCCTGCGAAGCCTGATAACTAGGGCGCAGCTGTTGATTTGGCTGCGGCATCGAATGGATCGGCTGCTGGGCAAGGTTAATAGAATGAGCGGGCTGCCCTGAGTGAACAGGTTGACCCGACTGAGAGGGCTGCCCTGAATGAACAGGTTAACTCGGATAAATAGGTGGTGCCGGTTGCGCAGGTTGACCTGGCTGCAAAGGAGCCCCAGGTTGTACCGGATGGGCCGGTTGGCCTGGTGGAGGAACACCAAGTTGTACCGGATGGGCCGGTTGGCCTAGTGGAGGAATAGGGCCAGGTGTTTTCTGGTAACCGGCTTGACCTGGAGCAGAACCATAGGATGGTCCCGACTGATATGCAACGTTAGAAACAACAGGATACTGCGGTTGCATAGGCTGATAAGGCTGGATTTTCCCCCCAGGACCATAGACCGATCCCGGTTGGTACCCCGGCTGAGGCTGTACAGGTTGACCGGAAGGGCTATAATACTGTCCTTGCGGACTGTATGACGGCCCTTGCTGGCCCGCAGGATAGCCTTGCATGCGCTGCCCCTGTGGGTCATAAGGATAGCCAGGTTGGCCCGAAGGTTGGCCTTGGAAAGGTTTCCCTTGCGGGTTATAAGCCTGGTTATAAGGTAAACCTTGAGCATGGAGGTAAGCTTCAGGAGCAAGTAGACGCAAAATGTCCCCGTGCTCATCATACTGACCTGGAAAAGCATACACGGGTGTACCATCCTGTGAATAGTGCGAAAAGTAAGAGCGGTTGGGATCTTGGGAGGATGGTCCAACCTCGGGGTTCGGCTGCAGCAGGGACAACCGATACTCCTCCGGAGAGATATTCTCTGGTACAGCAGTAGCTAGATAAATGTCTTCAAGAGACGGCACAGCCCTAGCAGAGGGTGCTGTGACAACGGGTGATGAGGTGGCCACACAAACAGTGGGCCGAACGGGTACAGAAGTAACGGGCGTCTGAGGAGACACCCCCGGTGAAGGAGCAGCTAGCCTCGGAGAAGGAGCTGACACTCCCATAGAGGCAGCAGCGGAAATGATCTGACCCAAAGACCTGTACCTAGGTGGTAATGAGGGACTGGCTGTTGACATAACAACTGATTCAGAGTTGTCTCCCGGAAACAATCTTCGTGGGAAGAGCTGATAGTCTTCACCAGATGTCGAAATTTCCTCACCAGAATCACTCATGGTTGAGCCTACCGCTAGATCTCGCAATAGACGGCGAGGACTAGGAGGAAAAACAACAGCTATAAAAGGCGAACCCGATGTAAGAGAAAGGAAATCAGCTCCTAATCTCAATTCAGACACAGGGTCTGAAAAGGGCCAATCGAACTCAACTGGTCCCCCAAAGGGTTGCTTAGAAATAACCGGTTCCCCGTCAGGAAACTCGGAAACAACGGGCTGTTGTGGGTCAGCAGAGGATTGGGACACCTCTGATGAATCGTCCGTGTAAGGACTACCAGTAGACGAAACCGAGGGTTCCGCCATTGTGACAAAAACAACAAGAGAAAATATCAAACACACACACGGGCTGAAAAAGAGTCAAGACACACGATCAAACGGTCAACAAGCAAAAACTAACAGGGCGTGTAATCGTGGGTGATTAATTTTTTACCACATTGAAACATAAGAAACTTCACCGTTTCATGTTTTAAGAGTCGAGAAACGATAAAAAAGGTGACTCTATCTCTTTCAGATTTGACACAAGCGTGAAAGGACAAGCGCTTGGTGATCCTTTCAAATTTAGGAAGTCAGAAAAGATCAAATGACTGCTCAGGAATACTAGGAAAAAGGGTGTACCAAATAACCGTGAACTGCAATATACACCTTGGTTTCAATAATGAAAGAGAAATCAACCAAGGACCTTTCCGTACGTGCAGGCAATCTCCCCGAATGCTGTGTTCGGTGTATCACGGGTATAGGGCGGCAGACTCGGCTTCCTACGGATAAAGGATTGAAACCTAATGGGGTCTCCCTTTATATACGCGACGGTACGGGGAGCACAAGTCCGTACTAGCGTTGTCTAAAGCCAAAAGGCGAACGACAGCTACTAGGTTTAAAGACGTCGGAACACGTCTCTAGCCTAGACCTCTAAATGTGTTTCGTTAGATTTCAATGCTGCCTTAGTGTAAATTGAGTAGATTTTAAAGTTGATCTTCAATTACGTTTCAGTTTTCAGGCCCTAACGAATGTGCTGTCTCAAAAATCTCTTAAATGCAAAACTACATGCCACAGTACACCATTTTGTTCGTTGAAAACTAGCTACAAAAGAGTTGAGAGTTTTTTACACAAACAAAATGATCAGAAGACAATCAATGACATCTCTAATGCAACTAATGAAACTAAAAACTTTTCTCTCAAATTCACTAAATACTAGTAAAATGGAAAAGATTTCAATTTGCACTAATCAACCAATAAGCAAAAGAGATTTTTTATTTTCAATGTTTGATAGCTAGATGCACTAAAAAAACCGAAAACAAATAAGAAACAATTCGAGAAATGATATTAAGAGAGAAAAACAAACAAATTTCACTCAATGGCACAAACAATCAGATCTCAAATCGACAAAAAGTCTCTCAAAACCAAGAAAATTCCCAAAGACACCAATGAGCCGTGTGATCTAGGCCCAAAATGAAGCAAAGCGAAATTCGAATGAAAATGAAATCAGTCACTCAAAAAACGCAACAATATGATAGACAACTGTCAAACGAATGCAAGGAAGCAATCCCACAGCTGACTGAACGAACGGAAACCAAAACTCCTAAGGGAGGCTCAACTCACAAAGGCACCTAGATGCCCTAGGGCTCGTATGCAAAATCGAAATAAATAGGCAAACAACCAAAGGAAGGAGGCTCCAACCAGTCAAACCAGGCTCCAGTGCACTCAAACAGCCGAAAAATCAAGATCAAAATCACAAGTCAGCCTCAGAAAGCTTGAAACACAGAAAACCCTAATAGCTCACAGGATTGGCGCGACTGTGAGCTTGAAATTAGCGCCAGAAATGCAATGGCGCGGGTGATACACAGGAAACCTGCACCAATCAACGCGACTGTTACGCTAAAAAGCGCGCCAGCCAAGTTTACTATGGAAAAAATAAAAAACAAGCAATCTCAGACACAGACAAGTGAAAATAAGGCTAAAACAAAGCCAAACAAACAAGAAAATCCAGTCCAAAGAGTTGACCAAGCAAGCAAGACCAAGAAGTTAACCGGAAAGAGAAGACAAAACTCCAAGTTGTCCAGTCTGTAAACCAAACCGGAGATCGACTGAAGCAGCGTTGATCTACTCCGCTAATGCAGAGCAAAAGCGTTTCGAAGGCTATCTGGCTGTGCTTCAGACTCCATCTATAGTTTACAAATCAAACAACAAGCTGAATCCCCAGTGGAGTCGCCAAATTGTTGAGGAGGTAAATCCCCTCTGCGGACAGAGGCGATCCCTACTAGCCCAGATCGGGTCTAGCAACAATCAAACACGCTATAGTGCAGGTTCCTAATTGTAAATAAACCGACTTGCGAGGAAGGCTTACCTGGAATCCAACGCTATCGTTTGTAGAAGAGGTGGTGCTCCCGTTCCTTTGCCCTGGCAGATCACAATCCTCACGATCTTCATGATCGGACACCTGCACATGCAAGAAAAGACACAAACGCAAGCATAAAATCCAGTGCATACAACTATATATCAGTCGAAGAGGATATAACTCATGAACATGATCAAGAACAAGAGTGGAACCATAACCGATAGTCGCTTATCATTAAAGAGTCAAAAGAAGAATATAACCATAGCTTCGACGCAACACTCTCCTTTAGCGGGTCGTCAGCACAACATGTCTCGAAAAAGCCTGTCAGGGATGGGACAAGCCTCTCTCTCCAGATACTTGGCAATAGTCTCCTTGCTTGGATTTGGCCTTGGGGAATCAAGAAGGCTTTTGCAGCATGAAAGCTCTTGGGAACTTAGAAATTCTGCCACTCTTTGGAACTAGCTTGCAAATGGAAATGGGCAAGCTTTTATAGAAGGAGGAAGGGGATTTGGGATCCCTATAATTATGGGATTGGCCCTATCATCAAGGAAGCTTCCATGAGAGGTGGAAAACCACTTCCTCTCCATGGAAATCCGTAGCCAAACCTCCCAACTCAAGATAGAAATCAGCCCAGTAATTTGTTAGGATGAAACTTCCGCCTTTTATTTTTTAAAAACACCTCTTAATATGGTTGGCGTGGGTACGGATCTATGACAGAGCGCCAATTGGCGCGCCCTCTTTGGAGGATTTCCCTCTTGGCGCGAGGGCTGAACTATGGAACCGCGCCAATGGAGCAAGAGCTATTTTTGGGGTTTTCTGCAAGGAGATGTCTTTAGGGAAATTAAAGCTCATCTTCAGAGGGATGCAATGAAAGTATTTTCAAGCCTTAACTCTGCTCACAGGTCACGAAATGAGCCCTCCAATGTGCGGGATGGGGATTGTAGGGACGGTGACAAATTGCTGTGTAACACAC
>JAXQQM020089825.1:0-35660 GCA_034641835.2 Pinus albicaulis
GCTTCATCATAGTATAAATCTCTCCAGCAGTGGCTACACAAATCTGGCTCTCAATTGAAAATTCTCCAGCATTTCTCTACTCAAATTCTTCTTCCTTAAGCATTTAGATCTATGCTCAATTTATAGATGAACTGTAGGTTGTTTTGCAATCAATGACTTTCCAATAATAGGAAAGACATGTTTCCAGTCATGTAGATGTCAAATGGACACTTGGATCTAAAGCTTGACACATGTGAACTCTTCTAGAAGGCACTGGCCAAGTGGAGATTCCGGAACAATGAGAATTTCACTCCCAATGTGACCAACGCACATGTGAATGTCGGGAAGTGCTTTGTAGAGAAGCCTTTCATGGGACTACCTGCATATGCAACACACTTAGGCCCCTTAGAGCCTACGTTGGTGAGCTCTCATATGTTATATAATAAGCTTCAAACCTTGGAAACCTTTGCTTGATGAAAGTCTTGCTTGATTTGTTTTGTCCTTTGTCTTAGCGAATGTAGCAACTGAAATGATAGGGAATGATATACCCTTGATCATTGGTCCTGGAGATGATGCCCAGTTAACTAGGTCATTGGGAATGGTGCCAAAATTGACCTATAAAAATTGCCCCCTAAAGCATGAGATCAAGATAATAAAAACATTTGATCGAGATGCTTTACATTGTGATGAGCCTGGAAACGAAGCGAAGTGGTCACCTGCATCAATATTACAATACATTACATCATGATATATCCTCTTTGATCATAATTGCTGAGGGTAGGCATTCCCATGTTCAACACATAAACAATCTAATAACATGTACATAATTCAGAAATTCGTCTTCATTGGAATGTTGCCCAGATGCATGCATGCCTACAGATAGAGGCCCATGTTTAAATGACAATCTGTATGTAAGGTCACCGTATAGATGATGTGTACAAAAATCCTGAAATTGCAGCCCAAATGGATGAAACTAGATCCAGGGTCTTCTTATCTCGTTCACTCGATCATTCGGGTACAAGTCTAGCCATGAGAATATATGATTTGTAGTCGAACATGGAAATACATCGTTTGATTAACATCCAATGATGTGAGTTGTTAACAAACGCGAGAGAACCACCATTAATGTTAATGGCCCTCAAGGAACTGTAGTACATTTCGTAAGGCGTGAATAGATGATTTGATGTCAAACACCAAACAAAATCTTTCGGTCAAAGGTCCGGAAGCAAGGATCTTGTCGATGCTATAACAAGCCTCATGGTACTGGAATATGATGTTTCTAAGTGAACTTCCTGGATATTGATTTTTCGTCGATAGGAAGTCACCTTATTGCAAAACTAGAGTCACTGATTTCGGAGACAAGGGTATGACTTGATATAGCAATTTTTAGGGATGGCGGTCATGAAAATGAAGGTTTATGAATGTTGCAGATGGATGAGTTCTTAATCACCAAATGAGAGGTTACAACCTAGTGACTGATTTGAAGTGACCTTACAACAACGTTCCCAAGCCTCATCACAGTATAAATCTCTCCAGGAGCAACTACACAAATCTAGCTCTCAATTGAAAATTCTCCAGCATTTCTCCACTCAAATTTTTCCTTCTCAAGCACTTAGATCTGTGCTCAATTTATAGATGAACTTTAGGTTGTTTTGCAATCAATGACTTTCCAATAATAGGCAAGACATGTTTCTAGTCATGTAGATGTCAAATGGGCACTTGGATCCGAAGCTTGACACATGTGAACTCTTCTAGAAGGCACTGGCCAAGTGGATATTCCAGAACAACAAGAAGTTCGCTCCCAATGTGATCAAGGCACCTGTGAATGTCGGGAAGTGATTTGCAGAGTAGCCTTGAATGGGACTACCTGCATATGCAACACACTTAGGCCCCTTAGAGCCTACGTTGGTGAGCACTCATATGCTATATAATGAGCTTCAAACCTTGGAAACCTTTGCTTGATGAAAGTATTGCTTGATTTGTCTTGTTTCTTGTCTTAGGGAATGTAGCAACTGAAATGATAGGGAATGATATACCCTTGATCATTGGTCCTGGAGATGATGTCCAGTTAACCATTTCATTGGTAATGGTGCCCAAATTGACCTATAACAATTCCCCCCTAAAGCATGAGATCCAAATAATAAGAAAATTTGATTGAGATGCTTTACACTGTGATGAGCTTGGAAACGAAGTAGAGTGGTCACTTGCATTAATATTACAATACATTACATCATGATATATCCTCTTTGATCATAATTTCTGAGGGTAGGCATTCCCATGCTCAACACATAAAACCATCTAATAACATGTACATAATTCAGAATGTCATCTTCATTGGAATGTTGCCCAGAAGCAGACATGCCTACAGATATAGGCTCATGTTTGCATGACAATATGTATGTAATTTCACTGTATAGATGATGTCTACAACAATCCTGAAATCGCAGCCCGGATGGCTGAAACTAGATCTGGGGTCTTCTTATCTCGTTCACTCGATCATTTGGGTACAAGTCTAGCCATGCGAATATATGATTTGTAGTCGAACATGGAAAGATATCGTTTGATTACTAGCCAATGATGTGTGTTGTTAAAAAACGTGAGAGAACCATCATTAATGTCAATGGCCCTCAAGGTACTGCAGTACGTTTCGTAAGGCATGAATAGATGATTTGATGTTGAATGCCAAACAAAATCTTTTGGTCAAAGGTTTGGAAGCGAGGATCTTGTCGATGATGTAACAAGCCTCATGGTACTGGAATATGATGTTTCTAAGTGAACTTCCTGGATATTGATTTGTTGTCGACAGGAAGTCACCTTATTGCGAAAATGGAGTTATTGATTTCGAGAGACAATGGTGAGCTTGATGGCAATTTTCGGGGGATGACGGTCATGAAAATGAAGGTTTATAGTCTTCTTGAGAAGGATGAGTTTTAATCACCAAATGAGAGGTTACAACCAAATGAATGATTTTATTTTACTCTTCAGCAACGTTCCCAAGCCTCATCACCCGGTATAAATCTCTCCAGTAGCATTACAAATCTAGCTCTCAATTGAAAATTCTCCGGCCATTTCTCTACTCAAATTCCTCCTCCTCAAGCACTTAGATCTGTGCTCAATTTATAGATGAAATGTAGGTTTTTTTGCAATCAATGACTTTCAATAATAGGCAAGACATGTTTCCAATCTTGTAGATGTCAAATGGACACTTGGATTCGAAGCTTGACACATGTGAACTCTTCTAGAAGGCACTAGCCAAGTGGAGATTCTGAAACAATGAGAATTTTGCTCCCAATGTGACCAACGCACCTGTGAATGTTGGGAAGTGCTTTGCAGAGCAACCTTGCATGGGGATACCTGCATATGAAACACACTTAGCCCCTTTAGAGCCCGTGTTGGTGAGCTCTCATATGCTATATAATAAACTTCAAACCTTGGAAACCTTTGCTTGATGAAAGTCATGCTTGATTTGTCTTGTTATTGTCTTAGGGCATGTAGCAACTTGAAATTATAGGTAATGATAGACCCTTAATCATTGGTCCTCGAGATGATGCCTAGTTAACCAGGTCATTGGGAATGATGCCCAAATTGACCTATAAAAAATTTCCCCCTAAAGCATGAAGTTGAAATAATAATAATAACTTTTGATTGAGATGCTTTACACTGTGATGGGCTGGAGACGAAGCGGAGTGGTCACCTGCATCAATCTTACAATACATTACATCATGATATATCCTCTTTGATCATAATTTTTGAGGGTAGGCATTCCCATGTTCAACGCATAAAAAATCTAATAACATGTACATAATTCAGAAATTCGTCTTCATTGGAATGTTCCCCAAATGCATACATGCCTATAGATATAGGCCCATGTTTGGATGAAAATATGTATGTAAGGTCATCGTACAGATAATGTGTACAAAAATACTGAAATCGCAGCTTGGATGGATGAAACTAGATCCAGGGTCTTCTTATCTCGTTCACTTGATCATTCAGGTACAAGTCTAGCCATGCGAATATATGATTTGTAGTTGAACATGGAAATCCATCGTTTGATTACCAGCCAATGATGTGTGATATTAAAAAATGTGAGAGAACCACCATTAATGTCAATGGCCCTCAAGGTACTGTAGTACATTTCGTAAGGCGTGAATACATGATTTGATTGACATGAAACAAAATCTTTCGGTCAAAAGTCTGGAAGCGAGGATCTTGTCGATGCTGTAACAAGCCTCATGGTACTAGAATCTGATGTTTCTAAGTGAACTTCATGGATATTGATTTGTTGTCGAATTGAAGTCACCTTATTGCAAAACTAGAGTTACTGATTTTGGAGACAAGGGTATGACTTGATATAGCAATTTTCAGGGATGACAGTCATGAAAATGAAGGTTTATGAAATCTTTGCGAAGGATGAGTTTTTAATCACCAAATGAGAGGTTACAACCAAATGAATGATTTTAAGTGACTCTTCAGCAACGTTCCCAGCTCATCACGGTATAAATCTCTCCGATGCATGACTACACAAATCTAGCTTCTCAATTGAAAATTCTCAGAAGCATTCTCTACTCAAGTTCCTCCTCCTCGAAACGCCCAGATCATGCTCCAATTTATAGATGAAATATAGGTTTTGCAATCAATGAATTTCGATAATAGGCAAGACATGTTTCTAGTCTTGTAGATGTCAAATGGACACTTGGATCGAAGCTTGACACATGTGAACTCTTCTAGAGGCACTGGCCAAGTGGAGATTCCGGAAACGAGAATTTAACTCCCAATGTGACCAACGCACCTGTGAATGTCGGGAAGTGCTTTGTAGAGAAGCCTTGCATGGGGCTACCTGCATATGCAATGCACTTAGGCCCCTTAGAGCCTGCGTTGGTGAGCTCTCATATGCTATATAATAAGCTTCAAACCTTGGAAACCTTTGGTTGATGAAAGTCTTGCTTGATTTGTATTGTTTCTTGTCTTAGGGCATGTAGCAACTGAAATGATAGGGAATGATAGACCCTTGATCATTGGTCCTAGAGATGATGTCCAGTTAACCAGGTCATTGGGAATGGTGCCCAAATTCACCTATAAAAATTTCCCCCTAAAGCATGAGATCAAAATAATAAGAACATTTGATTGAAATGCTTTACACTGTGATGAGCCTGGAAACGAAGTGGAGTGGTCACCTGCATCAATATTACAATACATTACATCATGATATATCCTCTTTGATCATAATTGCTGAGGGTAGGCATTCCCATGTTCAGCACATAAAACAATCTAATAAAATGTACATAGTTCAGAAAGTCGTCTTCATTGGAATGTTGCTCAGATGCAGACATGCCTACAGACATAGGCCCATGTTTGGATGATGATATGTATGTATGGTCATCGTACAGATGATGTGTACAAAAATCCTGAAATTGCAGCCCGGATGGCTGAAACTAGATCCGGGATCTTCTTATCTCGTTCACTCGATCATTCGGGTACAAGTCTAGCCATGAGAATATATGATTTGTAGTCAAACATGGAAATACATCGTTTGATTACCAGCCAATGATGTGAGCTGTTAACAAACGCGAGAGAACCACCATTAATGTCAATGACCCTCAAGGTACTGCACTACATTTTGTAAGGTGTGAATAGATGGTTTGATTTCGAATGCCAAAAAAAATCTTTCGGTCAAAGGTCCGGAAGCGAGGATCTTGTCGATGCTGTAACAAGCCTCATGGTACTGGAATCTGATGTTTCTAAGTGAACTTCCTGGATATTGATTTTTCGTCGACAGGAATTCACCTTATTGAAAAACTGGAGTTATTGATTTCAGAGACAAGGGTATGAGTTGATATAGCAATTTTCAAGGATGACGGTCATGAAAATGAAGGTTTATGAGTATTGTAGAAGGATGAGTTTTTAATCACTAGATGACTTCTCTTGAACATATCAGTGACACTATGATGAATTAGCAGCATTGACCCAAAACCGAAGTGAAGGTATGATGAACCATAGGTATGGATGAACCGTCAAGATGATTACCCAACCCAAACAGTCACAGACATGGAGTGAAAGAAGTGTCATGCTCAAGAGCGACTTGCTACCAAAGCTAAACTTTGCTCACTTTTCCCAAATTTTCCCCGGTCATTTGTCGACCAGTACCTCTTTATTTTTTAACAAGCTTGAGGAGGATAACATTTTCTTGATCTATAATTCAACCCTTCAGGTGAATAAAGTATTTCTATTTAATAATTTAATGAGCCTAGCGATGAATGAAACTAGATTCTTGCCATGATCGACAAGCCCGTCGCTATTTTATGTTTTAACGAGCTTAACGACAATGATAGCCCGATCCTTTTTCATATTTAGAGAGTCTGAAAAAGAGGACGAAAGAGAACTCCAAAAGTACTTTTTCGTAAATTTGTTACTCAAATCCGAAAAAGTGTAAAATAATATCCTAGAGAACCTCTTTGGTCATGTTTAACAAAGGTATTCCTTTTTCGTAAATAATCCATCTCAGTCCAAAAAAGGGTTAAACTTATACTAATTAGATATCAATTCATTTACTTTAACGAGCTCGAAAAGAAAAGTGCTCGACAATATTTTCTCATTATCGGAGTCTGAAAAGAGCTGAAAGAAGACTCCAGGGGGTTCCTTTTTCGCTGTTATCGAAGCTCGAAAAAGAGATAAAAGTGCGCTTCAAATCCTTTTTCGTTTTTAACAAAGCTCAAAAAATAAGGAGAAAAAGTATGCTTTGTGGTCAAGTCAATCTTTGAATAAATATGCACGACTAATCTGTTCATCAGTTGTATTTCCTGTTCTGAACAACATAAAATGGATTAAAAATACCTTTTTCATGATAAAAACATAATAAAACTATAGTCATAGTAATAAATTTAACTTGCAAACAATTAAATGACTATAAAAAGTAGTTTCACTATTCATTTTTACCATTCCATAGTTACCATTTTCATTTTGGAGCTCTGAACCTGATTTTTCCCCCAAACTTCAGTCGTTGATTGCAGTCGTTTCTATGGACGGATTTAATTGACGTTTGATCTAGGTTAGTACTATGAACCTCCTCTTCCCTTTGGTATTCATTTCATTTCCATTCCCTGCATATTTTTAGGGTTTTAAGGCCCCTAGGGTAAATTCTCCAATGGAGGGAAAACATATCTTGAATTTCGAAACCCTCGCATTACATAGTTGGCACAAAGGAAGGCATTCTGCATGCAACACACTGTCTCAGCCCAGGGAGTGCGTTGGGCACAATTCAAGTTTTTTGTTTTCATGTTGTGCCCACAATTTGCCTAGTTTTTTTTGTAATGAATGGAATCTAATGGATCTCATGGTTGTATTTCAGGTTTCCATTGGATTAAAATGATGATTACATGGAGGGAAAGAGAGCATGAAGAACAAAATATGATTTCCTTGAATGATACGGGTACTGTAAGAGCCTTAAGAGATTGTGGACTACTTAAGTACTTCAAATTATCAGGAATGAGGTAACAAATAGAACTCTTGGATTTTTTAGTTCGAGCATGGGATCCGTCAATAGAGGCATTTCACATTTTTTTTTTTTTTAATTTTTTAATTTTATTTTTTTTTATTTTTTTTTAATTTTTTTTAAATTTTTAATTTTTTAATTTTAATTTCTATTTATTTATTTATTTTATTTTAATTTTAATTAATTCAATTTAATTAATTAATTAATTAATTATTTTTTTTATTTTTATTTTTATTTATTTATTTTTCTTTTTTCGAATGTGACTATTCTATTTAATGTACAAAAATGACTACAAGGAGGCCACTACCATCTAAACTTGCTCAGTATTTTAAATTTTACAATGCATACAAGACGTATAGTTTACGACATGCCACTCAATGTAAATCTATCCGTTTTGTTAGTGCTCGTATCTTCATCCTCCGCTGATCAAACTTCTTGTTGCATCGGTGACAATAGGTGTCTCACTCAGTTAGCTGCATTCCATTAGGAGCATGGATCATCTGACGGTAGTGGCTTGTTGCTCATGTCCCTCATGTCCTTTACCTGCTGGCCTATTTCTGTTCATTAAAATCATTTGCAGTCATTGTTGGTCTCATAGTTTGCCAAGAGTAATTTTTAGCGTTTTAGTGTCATTAGGTCTAGGGTTTCATTCATAAGGTCTTCAGAATGCTCAATAATGGTCAGCAGGCACATGAGCAAGTTTGAAATAAGGTTTCAGTGCTAAAAATCTCATCATCATATGCTTAATAATGTATTTTTCTTCAAAACTCTGTTTTGAAGAAAAATAGAGTATTTCATCTTTATGTATAAATGTAATGTAATTTTAAGTTTTCTCAGTTGTAATAATATTTTCACTGGCAACCCTGGTCGCCTTTGTCAAGCTCCAGCCATCCATTCCCTGCAAGAACAAACAAAAAGGACATCATTCAGTCAAAAAGAAAAAATGAAGCAAAACAGAGTTTTTTTAAAAAGTGTCAAAGTCTGAAACATTGCAAAATGGGTTTTTTGAAAAGAAGAATCAAAATCCTTGGCATATAAAACATTTTCATCTTTCATAAGCTCATTTGTATGCTAAGTGAACCAAGGAGAATTCGTGAAGAGCAAAAGAAGCAGTTTGAAGGTGATTTGTGCAAATTTCTCCTGCGCGACGCATTGGCTGGGTGTCGCGACACATTGGGCAGGCGCGACGCATTGGGTCGGCCCCCACTGTGTTAAGAATACACGGGCGCGGCGCATAGGAGTTATGCGGCGCATTGGGTTTGTTGTGTGACGCGTAAGGCTGGAAAACAAATTCATTACTATTCCTCTCACAATTTCAAATCGGCTCGGTCCCTCTTTGTCCAAGTAAGTCAAGCAACCTCTCCATTGCCAATGAACATGTGTTTTGTGTTGTTTATGAGGATTTAAACAAAAAAAATTCAAATCCTATTATCTTGTTCAAAGGATTGTTTCCTTAGGGTTTATAAATTGGTTTTGTGCCTATCACTCCTACTTCCCCACCTTGTATTCCCTCATCACTGTTATTCTTGTTCCAATTCCCTATTCCCTCATATTCCTAAATCACTCATTTCCTATCCCATTCCCATTATCCCAAATCCAAATTATAAACTTCCCAAAATCCCAATGTTATCCCAAAAAACCTAATGGTTGTCCCTAAACTCTTTAATTGACAGATTTCACTTGGCAATATCCCATCATCTTCCCTACCCTCTCCCTCCATAGTCCCTCCTAGATTATTACATATTTGGCAACAAAACCAAAGACACCAAACTCCTCATATTCATCCAAGACAACCTAGACTTTGGAAATCATGGAGACAGATACTTCTTATGACCGAGACAGTGACTCCACAACTGAATTGCATGCACCTAGAAGACCTCACAAGAGTGGTAGACATGTGAGGGAGGAGCCCACTTCGTTGGCTGAGCTGCAGGCTTGTCCAATTACTATGGCATGTTGTCAACAACAGTCTTGTTATCAATTTTGTGAAATGGTTGCTAGGGTCCACCACCATCAAGAGCTGGCCCGATTGTTTGTGTTGCATTTAGATGATAATCAAGTCACCCTTGCAGGTGTGACATTCACTTTAACACCTGAAACTATCTCTCAAGCAACCGGAATTCCAAATGTTGGAGAACAATGGAACAAAAGGCAGCAGGTTGATAGGGTACACTATGAGCCATATATCAAGCCTAGTTTTGTGAGACAACTCAGCAGAGTTTTTCCCTTCCGGTTCCTAAAGGATTCATATGCTCCTCTGATGAAACTTATTATCAAATATTTCAGTTGTGAAGGCCAGTTTTCACGTCTTTATGCCTATCATATCATGTTGCTGATGCATTTCACCAGGGTGAGGATGATGAACCTCCCTTATTTCATGTGCCGGAATATTGAGAAGATGACCACTCTCGTGCAAAGGAAAACTCCTGAGCAGCAGTATAGCAGTATCTATCACTTTGCACTCATCAAAATTGTGGTTACGCATCAGCTCGGCTTGCAGGGTATTTCATGGGAGGATTTCATTTCTAATGATTTCTTCACAGCTTCTCAGGTACCTTTAGAGGCTTTTCATGAGGCAGGTGAACCTTCATATCAGCATGAAGGTCATGAGATACATACCACTAGTATTCCGGTGTTTGTCACTTATCAGAGAGGCACTAGAGGGTTATTTGCAGCAGCCAGGCGAGTATTATCTCCACCCGGGGTGGAAGGGGTCTTGCTTCCTTCATCAGCAGCACAGGTACAGGACAAGGGTAAGAGGCTCATACATGATGAGGGGACTTCAGGAGGCCAGGATATAGATTTCATACTCATTGATGATGATTTGGGCTCACCAAGCTCGAAGTTGAGAGAGATTGTTCATGAGCAGAAGGCGGAAATAAACACTTTGTCCATCAAGTTGCAAAGAGCCCAATGGATAATCAATTACCTTGAGCAGAGAAACAAACAGTTGGAAGATCAAAAAACTATCATGGAGTTGAAAAATATATGTGAGAACCGAAAAGCCGCCAAAAGGAGCCAAATCGAGATGACATCCATTGAGCAAGAGATTGAGGCTAATCGTGAAAATTGGCTTGAAAGGGTAAATATTCATTTGGAAAAGCTGTTGAAGAAGGCCAACAAGGAAAATAACCTATTGAGGGACATGGCGAATCATTATTGGGCAAGAAATCATGTTTGCAAGGCACGAATCAAGATCTTGAAGGTTAAGTTGAAAAGGGCCTTAAAGCGTCAGAAAAGGCAAGATAGACTTCAGATTTTGGCTGAGGCTTCCTTGGCCTAGCATAGTACATGATGGAGGACATTCAGCAAATTTTTATTTTTTTTGGCCTAAACACAGATTTTTCAGCTCAACGCGTCGCGCCACTTGGTGCGCACTTATAATTGGGAGCTCCTCTGGGGTAAAACTTTATATTTTTGGATTTTTCATGAACATTTATGCATGCCTACCCATGGCCAAGATATTTTGACAGGTTTTGGGCTTCCAAAAGGGTCAAAAACACCCTAAAAATTACCTTTCTGCCCCTTTTTGGACACACAGGAAGCAGTGTTTGGAGAACTCATTTGTGGAGGGGAAAATGGAGACCAAATTCATAGATTCCACTTGTGTTGGAAAGTAGATAGGCCGAAATTTCCAACAAGCCCACTTGGAGCCAATTTGGACACCGGGAAGGCCTTCAAAATCAGCTCCAAAATTGCGCTACGCATTGGGGATTTTGCTCATTTTTGACTCAGTAACTCTGTTTTTCACCTAGTTTTGGACAGTTTGACTTTCTTACTCCCAAATGTTAAAATCATGATGTGATTTGATGTAATTTTATGGTTCTTGATGTAATTTTGTTAAATTTTAACTCATGCAGGTAGATTCATCCATCAAAAGGTGAATTGCAACTGAATGAATCAGTTTCCTATCTTATAGAGGCAAGTTGTTCCAATGCCTATTTTCCAGTTATTAGTTTAGATCTTGTTGAAACAGCTCCTGAAATTTTGATCTCGACCCCTAGAGGTTAGGGATGAGTTATTCTTGTCTATATCTTGACACTTGGGAATGCTTTGAGCATCATTGTACATTTCATCATTGCAGTTTGGCAAAGGAATAGACCAGGGTTTGCAGCACTCCTTGGGATTCATGTGGCTCTTTGTTTTGATGATGTGTTTCTCTTTGTTAATGTAAGTTTACTGGTGCTTTATGTGTATCATCTTCCCTCTTATTTCTTCTTAAGTTAAACAAACAAGGATAAAGGTGGAATTCATTAGATTTGCAGTGCTCTACCTTGAGTTTTGTTTAATTTTCTATGTTTTCAACTATTTGAAGAGGATTCTTGAAATTTTCTTGCCCTCTTCAACTCCTCACTAGTCTGAGCTGTCCATTTCATTCAAAATTGAAGTGTCAAAACAATTTCCTACCTTGCCCCATTCAGATCTCTACAAAAACTAGGCCTCATTCCCCAAACCCAAAATATGCCTTTCCCTTTGATCCAACAAACACCCTCAAAATCAAATCAAACTCTCTTACATATATACCTAGCCTAAAATCAGCCTTTATTCAAGTCATCTCAAGCCTCACTGATTATTTTTGCTGAGATTGACCAGGAGAGAGCCCTCTCCCATCCGGTAGGCTAGCTATCGTATTGCTGGTTTGATGTTACCCTAGACTCCTGTTAATTAATTTTTTGGTCATCTAACCCATTTTCGTTAGATGAACCCAAGTACACCATGTAAGACCAATTTTACCCCAAGTAAAATTTCTTTCACCACATTTGTTTACGTTTCTTGGTCATATTTAACCCAAAACAAGGTAATCAATTAAATAAATCATTATTTATTTAATTATTTCCTAAGAATAAGTTATTTAAATCATTATTTAAATAATATTCTTAGTTAAATTTGACTAAATCACATATAAACAATTAAATAAACCATTATTTATTTAATTATATTCCCCTCATCTCCCTTAAAATAATAAATAAATCATTTATTTATTTGTTATTTATAAATAAAGGAATTGACCCAAGTCAAAAGCCCTTTCCCCTCCAACAAATATAATAAAATATTCCTAAAGGGTAATTCTAGAATTTGATTAATAATATTTTATTCATGCACCGAGTTCTAGAACACCCCAATATTTTGTTATAAATAGGAGAGTTTTCTCCATTCATTAGTCACCTCCATTGCATTAGATCACACTAGATCTACTCTTGGTCACCATTTTCATTTGTTTGCATTTTGAACTCCCATTGAGTTCCATGTTTGTTAGGGTTTTCCATATTAACCAAAGAGAGGAATTTTAGATCTGAAACACTGAGGACTTCCAAGAACCCATCCCACTGAGGAGAACTGGAAAACACCTTTCTTGTTTTCCTCTCAAGTGCCCCATTCTTTAATATAATATAAGATTCTTTTTATACATTGTTCTTGTCTTGTTCATTGGATGCATGGAGCCATTTTACATTTTATCTGCTTAATATATTTTATGCTTAGATATAATTTTATGCAGCAAACTTAAAGATGTTTTGCAGCCATACTTGATGTTAGGGCTACTTGATATGCATAGCTAAAGTGATATTTTACGACGAAAGAATCATACTAACAATTGGCGACTCCACACTGGTTTTCTTTTGCGACCACTGTCGTTTTCTATCTTCCTACATATCCAGTTGTTTCAGACCCTAGGGTTTCTCTTCCATTTTTTATTTTTTCCCATTTTTATGCTATTTTTCCCCTCTAAAAACCCTCAAACAGTCAAATTTCTAACTTTCGTGTGTTTCTGGCCTTTTTGCGCAGGTGACCGACATCAGCCGCTGCAAAGACGACAAAATTTTCTGAAATCTGCCGCCAGACCCGGATCTACAGGTCGCACTTATCGGCCCAAAAAGTGCGACCTGGCCTTGAGGTCGCACTTTTCTGCCCTAAATCTGTGACCTAGCCTGAAAACAGGCCCAAATCTGCGACCTGCAATTTTTTCTGCAATCTTCCAAAACTTTTTCTGGGTTTCACTGAAGCTTCTGTCAGGGTTTTCCAGCCTCTGTCTCCACCTGTTTAGATCTGTTGCTGATCTATTTCACTCACCTAAGTGGGACTCTTGCCCCTTAGGGATTTAGTTCCCTCCACTTTTTGTGGGAGAGTTTGTTGCTATTTTCAGACATCTAAATTTCCAGAAGTTTCAGTCTTATTTCAAGTCTGATACCTCCTATTCAGATCCACACAGGTCAGATTTTCTTCCCTTTCTATACACTGCCTTTCGATTTGTTTGGGTTCATCTCTAGGACCCCCCTCTTTTTAGCTGATCTCCTATTTTCTAGCAGCAACCTTGCCCCTGCCTCTTTGCTGCTTTCTGCACCACTTTCCAGCAGATTTCTCCATTAGATCCCAGTCCCTCCGGACCTTAGATCTATTGATCTCTTATTAGTGTGCTCTGCCCCTTCTAGACTAGTTTTGAGAGACCCACCTTCTTGGGTTTTCTTGCTGCCTTTTTAGTTGCTAATATTCTGTTCTTTCAGTCTTATTTACTACAGATTTATTTTCCATTACGTTGCACACTTTTTCTTTTACTCTCAAAACGTCTGGGTTTAATCAATTAAAATTAACGCACACCACACACTGACCCTAAAGAAGAGCCTGGTTAACACCACCTAGCAAAGACTCTAAAATTAATTGACAATGCACCTCCTTGCCCTTGTCGCGTCTTGCTTTTGCACCTTGCTACCCTTGTCGGTCTTTCTTCTTCCTGTCATCATTGTGCCTCCAAGGCGTTTATCCCGACGACTTCTTGGCCTTCACCCTCAGTTTCTGGTTGGTCAACTTCCTCCTTCCCATCGTCATCGAGTAAGTCCTCCCCCGAGTCCGTACTCCGACTCTTCCTCTGATTGTTCAGGTTCTCCCCGTCCTTTTGGGTCTCCCCCCTTTACCTCCACCATGTCTAGTTCTGGACCTAGCCCTAACCCCAGTTCTACTGCTGGGTCCACTTCTAGTGGAACCACTATGGGACCTGCCTCGACTGCCCCATTACTTCCGTATATGGCCGGCCTCAGTCTCCCCGAATTCAATCAGCTTATCAATGATCCTATCCGCCATGATGTCAGTTGGCTTGCTATGCCAACCAAGCTCCCCTCTGACATTCCCAAGTTCGAAGGCCTTGCTAGTGAAGATCCCTCCAATCATATCCGATCTTTCCACATGTGGTGCTCCTCTAATTCCATCACCGATGACTCCATTCATCTTCATTTATTCCAACGCACCCTTACTGGCGAAGCATCCAAATGGTATGTTGATCAAGCCACCTCTTCCCATACCAATTTTGCAACCATTGCCCAAGACTTTTTGTCTTATTTGTAGCTCCCTATCTGATACGACACTAGCACTGAACTATTGACCTCCTTTCATCAATCCTCTTTAACGCGTCTCTCCGCTCATGTCCAGGAGTGGCGACGATGACGAAGCTTATGCCGTGCTCCCCCCTTTGAAGATCGAGTTTACATGGATTGGTTCATTCGCTCTCTCTTACCTCCCATTGGCAAAGATGTCGCCTCCCATTTCCCCCAAACTGAAGAAGCCACCCTTCAAATCGCCTTAAAATATGACCTTATCTAGGCCCAGTCTGGTTATGTTTATACTATCCTTCCTGATCTCCCCAAGCCCGGGGGAACTAACGCCTCCGGAACCTCTCACTCTGTCGATGGTATCATCGGAGCCATGTCTCATACCTTTTCTCCACCTCTTATGCCCTATGTTTTTCCTCCCAGCGGGGCCAGCACCTCCAGCACCTTTCCCCATCCCGGTAACATGTATCCAGGCTTTGGCATGCCTCCTCCTTTTTCCCACTCTCCTGCTTACCTCAATGTTGCCCATTCTCACCCTTACCCTTATCCGCCACCTGGTGTCCTATCTCCTCCAGCATTTGGACCTCCCACTCCCTTGCCTCCTCCACCCCCACAGCCGCACTTACTACCCCCTCCAGGGCACGTATTTGCGCAACATGGTGTGACTGATCCTCCTCCTTCTCAACAGCGGAGGAGAGGCAATCCATCCACCTCTGGTAATCGTGGACCCAATCCTTCTAGTATTGACCCCAACACCGCTACCCAGCCCCAGGGTTCCCAGCCCAAGCAAGATAGGCCACTTCGCACCAATAAGCCCTGTTCATGTTGCGGTTTTTACGGTCATTACACTCACGATTGTCCCCAGTTACCAAAAATGTGGCACATGTGGGAGTCTCAGGCCACTGTGCATGGACAACACTCTCCTTCTATCCCTTCCCATACAGCTACCTCTCAACCCACTATGTTTCCTGATCCTTTCCCTCAACAAGGACTCGTGGCCACCCAGTCACCTCATGGCCTGGAACCCACTCAACCTTCTCCTTCTGGTTCCTCTGATTACCATATCCTCATGATGGCCTCAGACCAATCTCTCACCGCCAATCCTTCCCTTCAAACTTGGTCTCCCATTCCTTCTACCCCCAAGTTCCCATCCTCGGGCCCTACTATGCCTCTATCGACACCCAATGGTCCCTTGCCAATTCCTCAACCCAACGCCAAGATTCACACCCAAATTCCTAAGGGCCCATTACGCCAAAATGCTGCCTCTGATCAGACTGCCCTAGATGTTGTTGACCCCACCGATGACCAGTTAATTGTTTTCGATCCCCGTCAACTTGACATCCCCCTCTTCCTGCGTCTGTTGCTTTCCAAATCTCGGTCCAAATCCAAAATGCCACTATTGCTCGATGCGTCATTGATGAGGGGGCATCTACCTGTGTCATTTCTGCTTCATTTTGGCAACAACTCAGATCTCCTGCGTTGGCCCCTTCCACAATCACCCTTCGTGCGTGGGATGTCCATGCTTCCCAGCCCGTTGGCCTCTTCCGCCGCTGTCCTATTACTCTTGCAGGCAAAACTGTGTGTGTCTACATTGAAGTGATCGACGCCCCTCTCGACTACAACATCTTCTTGGGGCGTAGTTACACCTATGCCATGTCTTCCATCCCATCCGCAGTTTACCGCAAGATTTTATTCCCACATAATGGAAACATTGTCACCATCGATCAATTATCGTATCGTACCCCCAAATCTCAGATTTCCCCTGAGCCCTCTATTTCCACCGCCACTACGTCTTGGCCCAGTGTCTCTCCCAGCCTCTTTAAAGACTCCTCCTTGCTCGGAACCTTTCTTGACCCACCTACCCTCTCTGACCCTAGCCTGGCAAGCGCTTGCATGATGCAATCATCTTGGGCTGACCTTACACAACCCACTTTGGCTAGTCAGCAACCTCAAATTTCCCCAACTCCTCCGGCTCCTAGCCCTTCGCCCCCGCTAGCCAGTATTTTTCCTTCAGAATCTCCCCTCCCTACTCGATCAATTCCACCCGATTTCAATCCCCTCGGCCCCGTCCCTCCTGGCCATTTTCCTGCTGGTCAGATTCCTTTCCTCGCTCCCCCTCCTGGAGCTTCTTCCATCCCTATCTTGGCTACCCTCTCCCTACCCAACTTGACCTTGGGTATACCCGTCTGGTATCTAAGCCCCCCTGCCCCTACCCTGCTTGGTCAACCCAAGCCGTATCTTGCTTTGACTCCGGTTCAACCAATACCCATGACCTCTTCCGCTGCTCCAACACCTCAGTCTCCTCACCCAGCACCTCCTCCTATTACAACCATGTCCGGTAACAATAGAAAATCTCGCAGGGGGGCACCGAAGGACACGGTGGCATTGAAAACTTCCACCCCTCCTCGCCTTCCAAAATATCCCATCCAGTGCGCCTTGTGCGACGTTGTCGGCCACGCCACCCATACCTGTCTTGAATTACCACACCTCAAAACCGTGGTCAATGAAACGTTCCCTGAATCTGATATTCCCACGGTCCAGGTCACCCTCCCTGGTTCCCTTCCCAAACTTAAAAACTTGCGCACCAATCACCCTTGTTCTTTATGCGACTTCCGTGGGCATTATACCCACCTTTGCCCCCATCTTGACAAGTATCGTGCTTCTTTGGCTGCTTACCGCCAATTCGAAGCCACGCTTGCCCGCCCTCCCTTTTTAACCCCCGACCACGCGTCCACCCCAATTACCATTTCTCTTCCTGATACTGACATGACTGAACCTTCTGCCACTATTTCCTACCTTGCCTCATCACCGCGTTCCTCGGCATCCAACCCCTTAGCCCTGTCCCCCACTGTTTCGCCTACCCACTCATCTATTGACCCCGCTGTCACTTCTCATATCGACACAAAAATAAGCCTTTCCCCTCAACATCAGATATCTCATATTTCTACCCCTTCAGGTCATCCTATGTCATCCACTATTCCCCTCTTCCAATCTGATGAAGACATCATGGAAGCCATGACCGAACCTGACTTTCCATGGGACGATATGCACCATTGTGCATACTTCCTACCACATCAATCACATGACCAATATGCTCTCGAATCCAAAGACTTCATTCCCAATAAATTTGATTGGTTCAAAAACCCCATCCCTGCTCCTGACGCTTTCGAAGAAGGCAATATGGCTAACATCTCCCCTACCATTAAAATAGACATTTCTGTCAAACCAGGTATCGAAGAACACATCACCATGGGCGCCCACTGCACTCCGAAAGAAATTGAAGCCTACACCAAACTATTCAAAGAATTCCGTGATGTTTTCACCTGGTCCTACTCAGAAATGCCAGGACTCGATTCGGCCATTGTCGAACACCACATTGACACATGGCCTGACGCCACTCCGGTTCATCAAAAGTTAAGATCCATTCATCCATCTAGACGTGAAGCCATCAAAGCTGAAATTGATAAGCTCCAGTAGGCTGGTTTTATTTATCCCATTGAGTACACCACTTGGGTGTCCAACCCAGTTCCTGTTCTCAAAAAACAAGGCACCATTCGTGTTTGCACTGACTTTCGCGATCTGAACAAAGCTTGTCCCAAAGACAACTTCCCCACACCATTTATTGACCAAATCATTGATGAGTGTGCGGGGCACAAGGTCTTATCCTTTATGGATGGCTTCTCAGGATACAACCAAATCATTATCCATCGTGCTGATCAACTTAAAACTGCGTTCATTAGTCCGTGGGGCACTTTTGCATACCGAGTCATGCCATTTGGTCTTAAAAACGCTGGTGCCACTTTTCAACGAGCCATGTCTTATTGTTTCCATGACTTAGCTCATATTATCCTCGCCTATTTAGACGACCTTACTGCGCGTTCTAAACATCGGGCACAACACCTCCATGATCTGCGTACCATTTTCCTCCGCTGTCGCAAGTATAACATCCTTCTTAACCCTTTGAAATGTGTCTTCTATGTTCCCGCCGGTCGTCTCCTTGGCTTCATCGTATCTAACGACGGGATAACTCTTGACCCTTTGAAAGTTCAAGCCATTATTGAACTGCCTATCCCTCGAACCTTACGACAACTCCAAAGCCACCAAGGCAAAGCTAATTTTCTTCGCCGATTCATTCCAGACTATGCGACCACCGCGCATGGTTTCCTTCGACTTCTTCGCTCCCACACTTCTTTTGTCTGGGATACCTACCCTCAACAATATTTTGATGCCCTCAAACATGCTCTCACCTCTGCCCCCTTGATCCGTCATCTTGACTTTGACCGAGATTTCATCCTTTACATCTCCGCTTCCACCCATTCGGTTGCTGGTGTCCTTATTTAAGAAGATGATAATGACCTCGAGCATGTGATCTATTATGTCAGTAAAAACCTTGCTGGCCCACCTGTGTCCTACTCACATGAAGAAAAGTTAGCACTAGCTGTTGTGTTCTTGGTCCAAAAACTACGTCATTATATCCTCCCGCGTTCCACCAAGGTTGTGACTGATTCCAACCCCATGGCTTTCCTGTTGAGTCGACACATCCTCAGTGGGAAGTATGCTCGTTGGGTCGTTATTCTCCAAGAATTTGACCTTGAATTTGTCACCCCAAAAAGTAAGAAAGGTTTAGCCCTCGCTGAACTCATTTCCGATTTACCTACTGGGACGCAAGACACTCCTATTAATGATGCTTTGCCCGATGAAAATTTATTTGCCATCACCACTGATGATCCTTGGTACGGTGATATCCTTAATTACCTACGAACCCAAAAGTTCTCCCTTCATCTTGATCGCGCTGTCCGACGATGCATCCGACACCAAGCCTCTCGCTACCTTCTAATCGGCGACGACCTTTATCGTCATGGAGTAGATATTGTCTTTCATCATTTCCTCACACACGCTGAAGCTGAACAAGTCCTCAACGCCTGCCATAGCGGTGCTTGTGGGGGCCACCTTTCCGACCTTGCCACTGCCCAAAAAATCATGCGCGCCGGGTATTTTTGGCCTTCTCTCTTCAGTGATTGCCTTGAGGCAGTCAAACACTGTTCCAATTGCCAACATTTCGCCCCCAAGGCGCGAGCTCCTCCTGCTCCCCACCATTCTGTCATCATAGCTGGCCCTTTGTGCAAATGGGCCATTGAATTTATGGAATGTCGACCTCCCTCCGCCGGTAACCACAAATACATCATCGTGGTAGTTGAATATTTCACCAAATGGGTTGAATCTATGCTGACAGTCAACAATACGGCAGCCACTGTAGCCCTGTTTTTCTTTAACCATGTCATAACTCGATTCGGAGTTCCAAAACAATTAGTCTCTGACCATGGCCGACATTTCGAAGATGAGATCTGGCATGAGCTATCCTCACTCTTGGGTTTTGAGCACCAATATTCATCTTCCTATTACCCCCAAGGTAATGGCCAAGTTGAAGCGGTCAACAAAATTCTTAAGACCATGCTTCAAAGAACGGTGAATAAGCACAAAAAACATTGGCACCTTATGCTCTTCCCTGCTTTGTGGGCTTATCGGACTTCGGTTAAAAGCGCCACTAGTTTCACTCCTTTCCACCTTGTCTTCGGTGAGGAGGCAGTCCTACCAATCGAGTGTGAAATCCCTTCCCTTCACCTGGCCGTTGAACTCCTCCCTGATACCCAACCTCTAGAACAACGACTTATCATGATCGAGCACGCCTCTGAAGACCGTCATGTTGCATTGCAAACTCTTGAAGCGGCCAAAAAGCGCACCAAAGCTCAGTATGACAGAAAAATACACCCTCGCCAATTTCACGAAGGTGACCTTGTTCTAGTCTATGACCAAGCCCATGATACCCTTGGTCACGGGAAGTTCGACTCACTATGGCTCAGTCCTTACATTATCAGTAAAGACCTTGGGAAGGGGGCCTATCTTTTAAAGGAATTTGAAGGCCACCCCCTTCCTAATCGTCGCAATGCACTCTATCTCAAGAAATATTACCCCTAGCATTTCCCACTCGAAATGTACGTTTTATTTTCTTGTAGATAGCTAGCATATATTTGTTTTCACATTTCGCTACTTCACCAGGACACCCGCTATCCACGAAGTCTTCCCTCACATCCCCTTAAAATCAGATTTTCTCATTTACACCACAGTTCAATGGGGGGCACCACTTTGCCCACACACTCATCTCCGTTCGTGATAATTTCCGTCATGAGTTACCAGTTTGTACTCATGATTTTTATGGTCCCCATTGGCACCATCCCTCATTTCATCATCATCCTTAGTTACGTCTGTGCGTCGCTCCACTATTTTCTCCCGTGCCTTAATTGAGATTCCCTTACTACCTCACCTATGGCAGACCTACTTCTATCGACATCAGCCCATTTACTCCAGAAGTCAGGTCTAGGAGGGCAGTGTACCTTGGTTCGAGCTCTTTTCAACCCGATCGCGATCTACACACTTGATGGTTTAGTGATGCAACAACAGCTATTGGTGATACTCGGGTGTGTGTCAGATGTCTCAGCCCTCATGAGGGGGTGGCCCTGCATGTAGCCCCCCACATACCTAGATGACTTCTTCATTCCAACCCTTGATGCAGCTCCTCTCCTTTGATGATATCGGCCTCAGTCGCTTGCAGCACCTCTTCGATTTGGATGTGTCGGTCCAATTTCGCGAGCCCTTCCCTGTGTGTAGGGGGCATTTGGGTGTATTTATATCTCATGTACTACAAAACTATTGTATAAGTCCTGACGAGTATTCCAGGCATAGCATGTATGTGGGATTCATCCTTCTTGTTTTCTGGCTCATGTTTAGGCCAGCACTGGCTTTACTATTGTGTTTCGTGGTTTTCTGGGCACCTTATCCTTTGTACTATTGTCTCGGCGGGCATAGGTATGCCTTCCCCGCCGCCTTTCACATTGGTACCACATCATACACTTGAGACTTGTTGCACCTGTAAGTCTCATCTCCTCTGGGTATAGTCCTCCACCACTTTAGATTACCTTACATTCCTCTCTTTCATTTCTATCTTACTGTCTAATGCTTAAGTTCTTACAACGTACTTCGGTCATACGATTTGCTCCTAACACTCGTACGTTGAGGGGCAATCTGTTACACCATTTTTTGGTCATCTAACCCATTATCGTTAGATAAACCCAAGTACACCATGTAAGACTAATTTTACCCCAAGTAAAATCGCTTTCACCACATTTGTTTACATTTCTTGGTCATATTTAACCCAAAACAAGGTAATAAATTAAATAAATCATTATTTATTTAATTATTTCCTAAGAATAAGTTATTTAAATCATTATTTAAATAATATTCTTAGTTAAATTTGACTAAATCACATATAAATAATTAAATAAACCATTATTTATTTAATTATATTCCCTTCATCTCCCTTAAAATAATAAATAAATCATTTATTTATTTTTTATTTATAAATAAAGGAATTGACCCAAGTCAAAATCCCTTTTCCTCCAACAAATATAATAAAATACTCCTAAAGGGTGATTCTAGAATTTGATTAATAATATTTTATTCATGCACCGAGTTCTAGAACACCCCAATATTTTGTTATAAATAGGAGGGTTTTCCCCATTCATTAGTCACCTCCATTGCATTAGATCACACTAGATCTACTCTTGGTCACCAATTTCATTTTTTTGCATCTTTGAACCCCCATTGAGTTCCATGTTTGTTAGGGTTTTCCATATTAACCTAAGAGAGGAATTTTAGATCTGAAACACTGAGGACTTCCAAGAACCCATCCCACTGAGGAGAACTGGAAAACACCTTTCTTGTTTTCCTCTCAGGTGCCCCATTCTTTAATATAATATAAGATTCTTTTTATACATTGTTATTGTCTTGTTCATTGGATGCGTGGAGCCATTTTACATTTTATCTGCTTAATGTCTTTTATGCTTAGATCTAATTTTATGCAGCAAACTTAAAGATATTTTGCAGCCATACTTGATGTTAGGGCTACTTGATATGCATAGCTAAAGTGATCTTTTTCTTGTTAGTGTTCTTCATTTTATAAGCTACAGACGAAGCTTGAAGTTATGCCAGGTAGCCTTTGAAACGCTCTTTCTTTGCATTAGCGAAAGTAGATAAACACTGCTTCAGTCAATCTCCGGTCTAGTTTTATAAACGTAACATCTGACTTGTAAATTTCCCCAGTATATCAGATGATTCTGGACTTTTGGGTGATGAGTCTAGAATTTCATAGGATGAACAAGTTGATTTTGTCCGTTTGATTTTTGGGAATAATTCAACACAATGGCTTCTAGACGACACACCAGAGCTAATCCGGATCCCGATCCACCTCCTGTGTATGAAAATCCCAATCTTATTTCGAGAATCCTTCGTCAAGAAAGTCTTGTGATTCCTGTGTTCAAATCTCATTCATGTCCTGCTATTTTCGAGTATCTTGAAGATCTTGAGTTTGATGAACAATTTGAGTTGTCATTGTTTGAAACTAAGTCTGAAAGTGCTATTGATTCTATTGTCCTAAATCCAGATTTTTTCAAAGATCTTGAAATTGAAAAAGCTAATAGATCCATTGACAGTTACATCTTGAATATTCAGAATTCCATTTTGGCAACGAACATTCCCGAATTCATAGAGTCTGCATCTGCAACCCTTGGGTCATCTACAATTACATCTAGTTCACAAATTCCTACCGAGCCTCCTTTCATTCCCACCATTCCCGTGCAACCTTATATCCTTGATCAACAATCTGCAGTAGTATCACCTCCATCCACACCACATACACCTCCTATATCCCCAAACCCGGTTGTAAATCCACCTAGAGCAATGGCTGCCTGATTTGCACCCCTTGTGTTGCCTCAAAACCTGGATGACATGCCCGTTGATTATCAAAGCAAAATTCCATTATTTGATGGCACTCCTCAAATTTTTACTGCTCAGAAACATGTGCATAGGATGCAAATTTCTTTGACCTTCATGAGATTGATGTGGAAAATGTGACAATGAGATTGTTTGTACAAACCTTCGGAGGTGAAGTAATAAATTGGTTCAGAACTTTGCCGGCTAGAAGTATTGCTACATTGCCTAATATTCAGAGACAATTCTTGGATCGATCGGAAGTGAAGAAATACCCTCTTTCAATCCTTTCCGAATATGACAATATCAAGTGGAACGTTGGTGAGTCTGTTCAAGATTATTGTATTAGATTCAATTCTGTTTACAATGGAATTCCTATTGATATAAAGCCACCTAGGGGGTCGGCTTTGATTAAGTTTCTGGATGGTTTCGATCCTGACATGGCCTATCAATTAAGAGAAAGAGATCCAGGCACTTTAGAAGATATGTAGAAAATTGTAGTCAGCATTGAAGCCAATTTGAATGCTAGGAGAGCTAGAATGAAAGCTGAAAAGAAAGTAGCAATAAAGGAAGAGGTTTCCACTTCAGATCAAGTGCTCTGTAAGATGGAAAAGATGTTTGAAAGATTAAAAATTGATAAGTCTGAACTGCAGATCAGAAATCCTAACTTCCGTGGCCAGTAGCAACCGCAATTTAGAATCAAGAAAAGAGAGCAGCGAGCATAAGAACCAGCAGTACAGCAACAAGTGAAGACACCCTTACAGCAGAATTTTGTTCATGGTCCGGAATTAGATGATGAGGAGGATGTAGTCAGAGAAGAGAATCATTTCTTTACACCTGATGATATGCCAATTTTTATTACTGAAGATGAGGAGTATTCTGAAAACTCAGTTGTACAAAAGGATGAGAATTTCATCTTGGCAAATGAGACAGCTCTTGAAGAAGAGTCTGAAGAATATCAGAGGGGGTACATGAATGCCTTGACCGCCCAGCAGTGACAATATTCACTCAGAAGTAGAGATGTGCCCATTAATCCAATTCAAAAGAGAAAGGAAGCTACAGCACCAAATAATGATTCACTTGTTGTGCAGAAGAAGGGGAAAGAGACAGTTGATCCCACTATTAGAAAATAACCATCAGCAAATGAAAGATCCAATCAGCCAAATATATCAAGGGAGAAAACTGAAAAGAAGGATGTTCCAGCTAAAGAGGTAGAGAAAACTTCAGTTTTTAACTTAGAAAATGAAATTGCTAAGTTAAAAGTATCCATTCCTTTGACTGAATTGATGAAGAATAGCAGCTATAAGGGTCAGGTGTCTAAGATTTTGAGTTTAGATCCATTGTCTGATATGGTAAACGTGGAAGATGATCAACCTGAGTTGATTTTTGGTCCAGCATTGGATGGTGAGTCTCCAGATAGTGATGTACCTCCTTTTTACATCAGCCTTAGATTGCATGACTATGTGTTACACAATGCTATGTTTGATTCCGGAGCCTCTCATAATCTCATGCCTAGGGAAATCATGGAGAAATTGGGATTGGATATCACTAGAAAGTATCATGACCTTTATTCTTTCGATTCTAGTAGAGTAAGATGCATTGGGCTTATCAAATATTCGGTGGTCAGTTTGGATCAGATTTCGACTAAAAATGTTTTGATGGACGTGGTTGTGGCGGATATTCCTCTGAGATTTGGCATGCTTCTTTCCAGATCTTGGGGAGCGAAACTTAAAGGGACATTGCAGCTTGATTTCTCCTATGCTACTATTCCCATGTTCGGTCAGATGAGGAAATTATACCGGGAGCAAAAGATGAAGTATATGATCACTAGCAAGGAGAAACCGGTAAATCATCCAATCAATTATGTACATACTGATTTAGAATCATTTGTTTTGTATTCAGATAGCTTTAATTATGTAAATAGTCAATTAGTTGAAGTAGACGACATTCCGGAAATCACCAAAAATTTTAGAGAGGTCCTAAAGAAAGAGAGACAAAGACTTGATAGTATCGCTGAGCAATCAGCCTTCCGACAACAGCAAAATGTTGATGGACAGCAAGCAGAAGTAACAGAGCAAACAGAATTTCAGCATTTGGAAGAGGATGAAGATGGTTTGTGGACCATGGATTTTGACAGTGCGGTAGGAAATGACGGTGCTGGAATTGGCATTTGGGTACACAGCCCTTTTTCTTCCCCAAACAAAGTGCCAAGTAATGTAAGGGTCTGTTCTTATAAATTGGCTTTTGATTGTTCAAATAATGAGGCTGAATATGAAGCTTTAATTGTTGGTCTGGAAATTCTTAGAAAGTTAAATGCCAAGAGAATTGCAGTGTATGGCGACTCCGAGTTAGTTATCAAGCAAGTGAAAGGTGAATATCAAGCTAAGCAACCTCAAATGTTGGCCTATCGCAATGCGGTATTAGATATCTTCAGATTGTTTTCAGATTATACTTTGACATGTGTCCCTCGTATTCAGAATGGCATTGCAGATGCACTTGCAAAAGCAGCAACTAATTTGAAAACTTCGATGAACTCAAGCAACAAATTTGAAATTCATTTGAAGCATCGTCCGACTCTCCCTGACAATCAAATGTATTGGCAAGTGTTTCAAGATAACGAAGAAATTGATGAGTTTCTGCAAAATGAAGGTAAGTTCAAAGACACTTCTATTGATGGGGAGCATGATGATGGTGAGGCGGATGTGCAAGTCACTCAGATGGAAGTTTTACAGCTGAAGGATAATGTCATTCCTAAAGGTCTCATACCTTTAGAGGAGCTTTTCGACCAAGATGATGTAGCTCGAAAACCAACCTTGCGACCAACCGAGAAAGGAGTTGAGGATGTGAACATTGGATCAGCAGACAATCCTAAAATGGTGAAATTGTCCAAAGCATTTCCCCCACAAGTAAAAGCAAAGTATATCAGTTTCTTATCTTCCTTTGCTGATGTATTTTCTTGGGATTATTCAGATTTGAAGACATGTGACACAAACATAATTCAACATACCATTCCGATCAAGCCAAGTCAAAAGCCCTTTCGGCAAAAATTGAGAAGAATAAATCCAAAGCTGCTGCCCTCAATAGAGAAGGAAGTGAATCGGTTGTACAAGGCTGGTGTCATCGTCCCATAAGATTTTCAGATTGGATTTCAAATTTGGTGCCCGTGCGCAAGAAAATAGGTGAGATTCACTTATGCATTGATTTTAGGAATCTGAATAAAGTATCTTTGAAAGAAAATTATCCATTTCCCAAAATGGATCACATACTTTAGCGAGTAGTTGGAGCATCCCGCATGTCGCTACTCGATGGTTATTCCGGTTATAACCAAATTCTGGTCCATGAAGATGACAGAGATAAAACAGCGTTCACCACTCCGTGGGGAACTTTCCATTATGCTAAAATGCCTTTCGGTTTGAAGAATGTCGATGCGACCTTTCAACGAGCAATGGATATGGCATTTGCAAATGAAAAGGATGTTTTTATAGTTGTGTATCTTGATGATTTGACAGTTTTTTCTAATTCAGATGAAGAGCACCTTTATCATTTGAAGATTGTATTTCAGCGGTGTAGAAAATATGGTGTGTCTCTCAATCCAAAGAAGAGTTTGTTTGCCATGGATGAGGGCAAGCTTCTTGGTCATATTATATCAAAGGATGGCATCCGCATTGATCCAGCTCGAGTAGAAGCTATTCAGAAAATTGATCTTCCCCGAAATAAAAAGGAGATCCAATCATTCAACGGTAAGATGAATTTCTTACGTCGCTTTGTGCCCAATCTTGCAGAACATTTAAGGGAAATCACAAACATGCTCAAGAAAGATAGTGTAGTGAAATGGACTGAGGAAGCAGTAAAGTCTTTCAATTTAGTGAAATTGGCCCTTTCTTTACCTCTGGTTTTGATCAGCCCGGACTATACTCAAGATTTTATTTTGTTTTCATTTTCCTCGGATCATACTCTGGCAGCAGTCTTGATGCAGAAAAGAGATCAGCTTGAAAAACCAATTGCTTTTTTCAGCCGAACCATAAGAGATGCAGCCTTAAAGTATAATATTATTGAAAAGCAAGCTCTTACCTTAGTAAAAGCGTTGAAAGATTTTCGAGTATATATTCTGCATTCTCACATTCTTGCTTATGTTCCTAATGTTGTTGTTAAAGATGTCTTAGTGCAAACAGATCCAGAAGGGAGACGAGGCAAATGGATTGCAGCCTTGTTGGAATATGACGTGGAGATAAAACCTACAAAGCTTATCAAAGGACAGGGGCGGGTTAAGCTAATGGCTGAGTCAAATTTGCATGCCTTGGACATTAATCTCATTACTGCTATGTCCGAGGAAAATGAAGAAAATTCACTTGTTCAGGTATCAAAAATCTTTGTTCTTTCTCCTTGGTACTCAGACATTGTTTATGTGCTCCAAAATCTGTCACCACTGCTAGGAATGGCTAAAAACAAAAGTAGGGCATTGAAATTAAAGGCTGCCAAGTTTTGTATCATGAATAATGCACTTTATTGGAAAGATCCCGGTGGTGTCTTGCTAAATTGTTTGGTTGAAGAAGAGGCAAAACAGGTTATGGAAGATTTTCATAAGGGAGATTGCGGAGGTCACCTTTTCTGGAAAACAACGGCCAAAAAAATTTTAAGAGCAGGATATTATTGGCCGTCTCTCTTTGCTGATGCATACAAAACTGTTAAAAGCTGCCATGAATGTCAGATTTTTGAAGGGAGGAAAAAATTGCAGCCTTTGCCGCTCAAGCCCATTGAAGTAAGTGCTCCTTTTCAGTAGTGGGGTTGGATTTCATTGGCGAAACCCATCCTGCTTCTTCAGCACATCATAAGTGGATTCTTACAGCAAAGAACTATTTTACTAAATGGATTGAGGCAGTTCCCACCAGGTAGGCCACAGATTCGGTAATAATTTCATTTCTTGAAAACAATATTTTGTCTCGTTTTGGTTGTCCAATCAAGCTGATCACTGATAATGAAGCATACTTTAAATCTAAGAGGATGATTTACTTTTGTGACAAGTATCAAATTACTTTGGGGCACTCAACCGCATATCATCCACAAGGCAATGGATTGGCCGAATCTTCAAATAAATCCTTGGTCAATATTATCAAAAAGATGTTGGAAATAAACAAGAAAAGTTGGCATAAGAAATTGGTTAATGCACTTTGGGCAGACAGAGTGAGTCAAAAGAAATCTATAGGCATGTCTCCTTTTGAGCTCATGTATGGTGTTGACACAATATTCCCAACCTCTCTAGCAGTTCCAGTGGTTAAACTTCTGCAGGAAGCTGGCAGCGAAGATGATCATATGCGACGGAGAATAAATAAAATGATCCATTTACTACAGACTAGAGATGAGGTTTTTCAAAACACTTTTAAGCTTCAAGAGAGAATCAAGAAGATATATGATCGAAAGGCAAAGGCAGACAAGTATCAATTAGAAGAAGTGGTGCTGAAATGGGATGCAAGAAACAAAGATAAAGGTAAGCATGGAAAGTTCGAGAATATTTGGAAAGGACCTTTCAGAATTGTTGCATACTGAGGCCAAAATGCTTTCCTTTTGAAAGAAATGAATGGAGAATATTGTCCAGGAGGGCCGGTCAATGGTCGGCTCCTCAAACGGTACTATTTTTGAAATGTTTTCTGCTATCATACATATCCCTGTACATACTGGTTTGTTTAAGTTTCATTGTAAGCATGTGCTATCATCATTCTTTCAGTTTGGGGCCTAAAGTGAAGGCTATAAAACTGAAGGTTGATTTCAGTTTCGGTTTAGTTTGTCTGAGTCAGGGCTTTCACTCATTTTGGTTTCAAAATTGAGTCAGTTTTGAGTTAGTTTTCACTTCTCAAAATGAGTCAAGAGTCTTGTTTTTGTTTTTCAAAGTTATTGACTCCATAGCCCAATGGACAAAGGCACTGCCTACTTTCCCAGAGATCTGTAGTTCTTGGCACCTCCAAGGAGCTACCATCCCCATTGGAGCCAATGTTAGTGTCAGTATCTTCATCCCTCCGTCAAGTGATCAAATTTCTATTGTTGCATTGCATATTAGGTGTCACACTCAGTCAACTGCATTCCATTAGGAGCATGGATCATCTGACGGTAGTGGCTTGTTCCTCATGTCCCTCATGTCCTTTACCTGCTGGCCTATTTCTGTTCATTAAAATCATTTGCAGTCACTGTTGGTCTCATAGTTTGCCAAGAGTCATTTTTAGCGTTTTAGTGTCATTAGGTCTAGGGTTTCATTCATAAGGTCTTCAGAATGCTCAATAATGGTCAGCAGGCACATGACAAATTTTGAAATAAGGTTTCAGTGCTAAAAATCCAATCATCATATGCTTAATAATGTATTTTTCTTCAAAACTCTATTTTGAAGAAAAATAGAGTATTTCATCTTTATGTATAAATGTAATGTAATTTTAAGTTTTCTCAGTTGTAATAATATTTTCACTGGCAACCCTGGTCGTCTTTGTCAAGCTCCAACCATCCATTCCCTACAAAAACAAACAAAAAGGACATCATTCAGTCAAAAAGCCAAAATGAAGCAAAACAGAGTTTTTTTTTAAAAAGTGTCAAAGTCTGAAACATTGCAAAATGGGTTTTTTGAAAAGAAGAATCAAAATCATTGGCATATAAAACATTTTCATCTTTCATAAGCTCATTTGTATGCTAAGATAACAGGAGTGAACCAAAGAGAATTCGTGAAGAGCAAAAGAAGTAGTTTTAAGGCAATTTGTGCAAATTTCTCTTGCGCGACACATTGGCTGGGTGTCGCGACGCATTGGGCAGGCACGACGCAACGGGGTCAGCCCCACTATGTTAAGAATACACGGGCGCGGCGCATAGGATTTACGCAGCGCATTGGGTTTGTTGCGCGACGCGTAGGGCCGGAAAACAAATTCATTGCTATTCCTCTCACAATTTCAAATCGGCTTGGTCCCTCTTTGTCCAAGTAAGTCAAGCAACCTCTCCATTGCCAATGAACATGTGTTTTGTGTTGTTTATGAGGATTTTAAAAAAAAAATTCAAACCCTATTATCTTGTTCAAAGGATTGTTTCCTTAGGGTTTAGAAATTGGTTTTGTGCCTATCACTCCTACTTCCCCACCTTGTATTCCCTCATCACTGTTATTCTTGTTCCACTTCCCTATTCCCTCATATTCCTAAATCACTCATTTCCTATCCTATTCCCACTATCCCACATCCAAATTATAAACTTCCCAAAACCCCAATGATATCCCAAAAAACCTAATGGTTGTCCCTAAACTCTTTAATTGACAGATTTCACTTGGAAATATCCCATCATCTTCCCTACCCTCTCCTTCCATAGTCCCTCCCATATTATTACATATTTGGAAACAAAACCAAAGACACCAAACTCCTCATATTCATCCAAGACAACCTAGACTTTGGAAATCATGGAGATAGATACTTCTTATGACTGAGACAGTGACTCCGCAACTGAATTGCATGCACCTAGAAGACCTCACAAGAGTGGCAGACATGTGAGGGAGGAGCCCACTTCATTGGCTGAGCTGTAGGCTTGTCCACTTGCTATGGAATGTTTTCAACAACAGTCTTGTTATCAATTTTGTGAAATGGTTGCTAGGGTCCACCACCATCAAGAGCTGGCCCGATTGTTTGTGTTGAATTTACATGATAACCAAGTCACCCTTGCAGGTGTGACATTCACTTTAACACCTGAAACTATCTCTCAAGCAACCGAAATTCCAAATGTTGGAGAACAATGGAATAAAAGGCAACAGGTTGATAGGGTACACTATGAGCCATATATCAAGCCTAGTTTTGTGAGACAACTCAGCAGAGTTTTTCCCTTCCGGTTCCTAATGGATTCATATACTCCTTTGATGAAACTTATTATCAGATATTTCAGTTGTGAAGGCCAGTTTTCACGTCTTTATGCCTATCATATCAGGTTGCTGATGCATTTAACCAGGGTGAGGATGATGAACCTTCCTTATTTCATGTGCCGGAATATTGAGAAGATGACCACTCTCGTGCAAAGGAAAACTCCTGAGCAGCAGTATAGCAGTATCTATCACTTTGCACTCATCAAAATTGTGGTTACGCATCAACTCGGCTTGTAGGGTATTTCATGGGAGGATTTCATTTCTAATGATTTCTTCACAGCTTCTTAGGTACCTTCAGAGGATTTTCATGAGGCAGGTGAACCTTCATATCAGCATGAAGGTCATGAGACACAGACCACTAGTATGCTGGTGTTTTTCACTTATCAGAAGGCACTAGAGGGTTATTTGCAGCAGCCAGGCGAGTACTATCTCCACTCGGGGTGGAAGGGGTCTCGCTTCCTTCATTAGTAGCATAGGTACAGGACAAGGGTAAGAGGCCCATACATGATGAGGGGCCTTCAGGAGGCCAGGATATATATTTCATACTCATTGATGATGATTTGGGCTCACCAAGCTCGAAGTTGAGAGAGATTGTTTAGGAGCAGAAGGTGGAAATAAACACTTTTTCCGTCAAGTTGCAAAGAGCCAAATGGATAATCAATTACCTTGAGTAGAGAAACAAATAGTTGGAATATCATCAAACTATCATGGAGTTGCAAAATATACGTGAGAACCGGCAAGCCGCCAAAAGGAGCCAAACCGAGATGACATCCATTGAGCAAGAGATTGAGGCTGATCGCAAAAATTGGCTTGAAAGGGTCAATATTCATTTGGAGAAGCTGTTGGAGAAGGCCAACAAGGAAAAGAACATGTTGAGGCACATGGTGAATCATTATTGGGCAAGAAATCATGTTTGCAAAGCACGAATCAAGATCCTGAAGGCTAAGTTGAAGAGGGCATTAAAGCGTCGGAAAAGGCAAGATAGACTTCAAATTTTGGCCGAGGCTTCCTTGGATCAGCATAGTGCATGATGGAGGACACTCAACTCAAATTTCAAGAAATTTGGGACACATTTTGCAAATTTTGTTTTTTTGGGCCTAAACATAGATTTTTCAGCTCAACGCGTTGCGCCACTTGGCGCACGCTTATGATTGGGAACTCCTCTTGGGAAAAAAATTAAATTTCTAGATTTTTCATGAAAATTTATGCATGCCTACCCATGGCCAAGATATTTTGACAGGTTTTTGGCTTCCAGAAGGTTCAAAAACACCCTAAAAATGACCTTTCTGCCCCTTTTTGGACACACAGGAAGAAGTGTTGGGAGAACTCATTTTTGGAGGGGAAAATGGAAGCCAAATTTAGAAATTCAACTTGTGTTGGAAAGTAGACAAGTAGACCTTTCCAAAAAGCCCACGTGGAGCCAATTTGGACACTGGGAAGGCCTTCAAAATCAGCTCCAAACCGGCGCGACACATAGAGAAATCAGGCGCAACGCATTGGGGATTTTGGCTAATTTTTGACTCAGTAACTCTGTTTTTCACCTAGTTTTGGCCAGTTTGACTTTCTTACTTCCAAATGTAAAACTCTTGATGTAATTTGATGGGTTTTGATGTAATTTTTTCAAATTTTTACTCATGGAAGTAGATTCATCCATCAAAAGGTGAATTGCAACTGAATGAATCAGTTTCCTATCTTATAGAGGCAAGCTGTTCCACTGCCTATTTTCCAGTTCTTAGTTTAGATCTTGTTGAAACAGCTCCTAAACTAGTGAGCTCGACCCCTAGAGGCTGGGGATGAGTTATGCTTGTCTATATCTTGTAGTTTTTCAGTCATTTGCCTGGTTGGACACTTGGGATTGCTTTGAGCTTCATTGTACATTTCATCTTTGCAGTTTGGCAAAGGAATAGACCAGGGTTTGCAGAACTCCTTGGGATTCATGTGGCTCTTTGTTTTCATGATGTATTTCTCTCTGTTAATGTAAATTTATTGGTGTTTTATGTGTATCATCTTCCCTCTTATTTCTTCTTAATTTAAACAAACAAGGATAAAGGTGGAATTCATTAGATTTGCAGTGCTCTACCTAGAGTTTGTTTAATTTTCTATGTTTTCAACTGTTTGAAGAGGATTCCTGAAATTTTCTTGCCCTCTTCAACTCCTCACCGGTCTGAGCTATCCATTTCATTCAAAATTGAAGTGTCAAAACAATTGCCTACCTTGCCCCATTCAGATCTCTGCAAAAACTAGGCCTCATTCCCCAGACCCAAAATCTGCCCTTCCCTTTGATCCAACAAACACCCTCAAAATCAAATCAAACTCTTTTACATATATACCTAGCCTAAAATCAGCCTTTATTCAAGTCATCTCAAGCCTCACTGATTATTTTTGCTGAGATTGACCAGGAGAGAGCCCTGTCCTGATCTGGTAGGGCTAGCTACCGGATTAAGCATGGTTTGATGTTACCCTAGACTCTGTCTTCCTCAGCCTGAGGTAGATTTAGGCCATAATAGCAGTGACAATCAAAAACATGCCGCCCACGCAGGGGAAACCAACCTTGGAACAATGACAGTTTATCAAAAACCAGAAGCAAAGAGCAAGTAAGCCTGAAGAGATTAGGTGTGTTCCCAGCTAAAAACAAAAAAACATGCCTCCCACGTAGGGGAAACCGGCCTAGAAGCATTGACATATTATCGAAAGGCTGAAGCAAAGAGCAAGTAAACATGATGAGCTTAGGAGTGTACCCATCCAAAAACCTGTGAATAAAGAAACTGTGAGTTCTGACCAGATTAGGAATCATGAGAGAATGAGGGTGGTTCCTCAACCACACGACAACCATAGGCATACGGGTCATCTTCCTCCTCCTGCTTGTCGTCTTTGACGCTTTGGCAGCCTCGCTTTGTGTCGCCCATATTGACTTCATGACCAGTGTCCTGAGTATCACTGCAACTAGGAGCTTTTCGCTTCAGGTTACCGCTTGTTGGAGAGCGAAGATTTTCGTCGGCCCTATGCTCCAAGACAACGCTAAGAAGCACTGCTTCCAAACCAAGGGGCTCCTCCTTGAGCTCAATTGTAATGGTGGCAGTGATTGTGGGCCGGTTCAACGAGTAGGGAAAGTGAATATGGGCGGTGTGGAGGTGCCCAGGGACGATAATTGGAGAGACAGGGAATTGGGGTGAGCCCAAATCAGATTGAGAAAGCCCACGCCCATGACCGCGGCCACGACTTCTCCTGGTATCAGGATAACGACTGGAGAAGTTATCCGAGGAGGGAGAAGAAGAGCTGGAAGTAGAAGTGGAGGGCTGGCGGGGAAGATGACCATGGCTAGTGCCTCGCCGGCAACGCATACGCTGTCAAAGTCGCGGCATGATTCTTAGAGAAGGGTGACGGGAGCGGCCAGCAGAATGAATGGGGACAGTGTTCAGGGGAGGGAAATCTCGCCGAGCAGGGGAAAACGCAATGGGCAGACTAAGCCCCAGATGGCAGAGTGTGCTCTGCGAGAAATGAAAACCAGGAGCAAGATCAATGAAACAAACAATGGAGCAGCGACACCCTGTGTTGGTTCTAGAGCTATGCTCTGTAGCCATAGGGGAGCAACTAGAACGCAGAGGAGGCAGAACAAATGAAGCTTCCAGAGAAAGCCATTCTCAAAATGAATGGGAGCTGGTCTGGGCTTCTGTGCTACGTTAATGTGGCAGACCAAATGACGGTGGAGATATTAATGAAGACGAAGACGTGAGTCAGGGTGGAAAAGTAATGAGCCCACGCGCCGACCCACATCCTCCGCCACGTCTTGTGACAACTAATCACCTGCATCTGGGGGATAGAGGCATTTCACATTAAGAACAAAGTGGTTCCCATAATAGTTGAGGACGTGTATTTTCTCACAGGTTTGTCGAGGAGAGGTTTTCCCATTTCTCTCATAGGGTCTACCGTTGGAGGAGAGACAGTGAGGGATTATGTTATGCAGTATTGCTATCTAGGGGCAGAACCTAACAAAGATGGAAAAATAAACATCCATTAGATGTATTCAGGTCAAAACCTCCATAGATCGGGGCATGCTATTCAAGAAGGACTCACAAAACCACACTTATGCTAAAAACTAAGATAACATCGATGATAGAACTCACCGTAATCCCTACGTTTGATGTGATCATGAGGTCAAACTGACAACCCTTCTTCCTCT
>JAXQQM020058963.1:0-23800 GCA_034641835.2 Pinus albicaulis
GCTTTATTAGTTAGATTAGATATTAAATTGCTCATGTCATTATCAGTTACCTTCGAAAGCCATAGCGAGACTAATGGTGAGGGATTGAAGTATGAGTGTGTAATTTGATATTAGTTTATTTTTCTACAAATTAGATATCAGATTGCTCAAGTTGTTTATGATTACCTCCGAAAGCCATAGCGAGACTAATGGTGAGGGGTCATAATATGAGTTGATGTAATTTGATTTTAGCTTTACTTTGCTTGCAATTCTTGGATTTCTTTGAGCACAGTTTCTTTTGTATTTAGACAGCAGCAAGGGTAATGGGTTTCATGATCAATAGTTCACTGTTTGTTTGACTAGTATAGTGGCACATTTTCATTTTCCTTTAGGAATTAATTTTGTTATTTCATGTTTTAAAACCCTCTTGAAGTTTGAAGTTTGGGAAATCATTATAAAGGACATCATTGCCTTGAACATTTATATCCATACTTGTCTTTTAGAATTTCCATCTCACATTAGGAAACCAACCAAGATAAAACTCCCAAGATAAAAAAAAAAACAAACAAAAACGACAAAAAAGTAAGAGATAGGTTATCTTGCACATATAGTGCGCCACACTTCGTCAGCTTACGAATCCCGGATTGAAAAATTAATGTAGCAATTTAGGACACACTAAATTGACCAAACAGATACTCCTCTTCCTGGTGGTTGGAGGAAGGAGGATGCTACTTCAGCGGAGGTAGTGGATGCCACTGTTTATCGACATTTGGTGGGGTCGCTTATGTATCTGGTCAATACACGACCTGATATATGCTATGCAGTTAACCAGCTTTCACAAGCTATGGTTAAGCCTACCAAGCTCTTTTGGAAGGTGGGGAAGCATGTATTGAGATATCTCAGAGGCACATCGGGATATGGATCATGGTACAGACAGGAGGATGAGTTGAGGCGGCATGGCTTCACGGATCGGTATCATCATATCAGAGATTGTGTGCAGCGGAGAATCATGTTACTTTCATACATTCCTACGGAGGATCAGGATGTTGATATCTTGACGAAGGCGCTCACCAGGAGCAAATTCGAATACCACAGGGGCAGGATAGGGGTTGCAGATAATCCATATCTTGTTGAGAGGGAGTGTTGATATTGCAACAAGATGATGAGCTTAGTGGAAAGAAGTCGCCTTCACTAAGTGGGCTTGCAGGCTATTTTTGGCGCAAAGTCTATTTTTAGACTATGTCTATTTTTAGACATATGGATCATGTTCTATGAGTTGCAGGATGCTATTTGTGGATGGTTGGTCAAGTTGGGAAAAATATATGGACTTCTATTTTTAGACATATTGGGTGGAATCTATTTTTAGATTGCCAATTTAAAAATAGATATGTCGAATATTATTAGCTCTTAATAATATTTGGACTATAAACATTATCTTATTCTCTTGGAGCACTTCAGTTAAGTGCACAGATGTGGCACAGGAGCTGACAGAAGGAATTACGCTATTCCTGAGGGTTAAGTGGAGCTATTGCATGGATACTTCAGTTAGAACTCATGTGACAGAGTTTGGTGGAGTTATTGAGGTAGTTGATGGAGTTGTGTTCAGTTTAACTAAGTTAAACATAGTTGAGCTAGTTGTATCTAGTCTAACTGATTGATACACTAGTGAGAGTGGTGTGAATTAATTATTAATTAATTCACTAATTATAAACTCATTAATCAACTAAAGAATACATCAGTTAACTTCAGTGCATGGACAGTTTCAGTGGAGACCAGTGTAGAGATAGGTGAAAGAACAGGTTAACTATCAGTTGTGACTATACTGTTGCATATTTGCAACAACCAATGATTGGAGGAGCCCATGAGGATTGCGCAATACAAGCCAGGTGGTTCAAGTTATTTAATGATCCATCCTACAACATTGATTACGCAATAGAGGCTGGCTATCAGGTGGCAGAGATTGGAGCATGTGTTTTGCTAGATCTAGCTTGATTAGTGTGTAGCAATTGGAGGTTGTGCTGAGAGCTTGTGAGGAGCTTTGTAAAATGATTGTTACATGATCTCTATGACATATAATATACAGATATTTGGGGTTTTCAGCTTTAAGCTTTCCCATGAAATAATGTGTTCATATGTGTGAATGTTTATGGTTTTAATGTGCGCATGCGATTGTTTTTATTTCTGCAATTAATGATCAATGGTAGAAGAGATTCTATATTGTGCATGAAGATAAAATAGTGTGTGATCAGGAGAATCTCGGTGAATAATATATCAGTTATTCAGATTTTTCTACATTTTTTGGTGAGCCTGGCCCGCTAGTTTCTTCTCCAATAGTTGCCTTTAAGTTTCCATTTGTGTTTTAAATGTTTTCTATTGAAAGTGTATCATAGGCTGGCTAGTTTCGAAGTACTTACCAGATCTTGGATTAATTTTATGTTATTCTTAAGTGTATGTCAAAAGCTGGCTAGTTTCAAAGTACTTACCAGATCTTGGGCTGCTCTTTGTTCTTCATTTGTTTATTTCCCCTTCTTGTTGTATCATTTCATTCCATAAATCAACTGTAAAGAGATCCTTAGACATAGATGACTTGCGCCATGGACCACTCTTGAACCTGCTATTTCAATTAAAACCCTATTATGACTCCATAGCCCAATGGACTAAAACCTACAATTATCCATCTTTGTGGCCAAAGCTTGTTCTATTTGCTTGCAACTTCTCACCTTTGGAACTCTTTCCATTTAGAACTTTCCACTCAAGCCATAATCATGCTCAACCATCCAAAACAAAACAAAACCCTTGACCTTCATAACTAGCCTAATATCATTACCCAAAACCTTTAAGATAAATCCATCTTGACACTTATTGGAGAGATGCCTCTCCGGATTCAAGAGGGCTAGATCCTAGAATCCCAAAGTGGTTGAAACGATGTTCTCCCTGCTGTCGGACTTTGCCAATATTGCTTACTACAGGGAGCTAACAGTTCCCACCAAAATTTTATTGTTGGGTGGTTTATTTTTCTGAATATCATAACCACTCCTTGCTGGGGTAAAGGTTCCTGCATTACCGCAGGTTTCTGGTTCTTCCCCCCTTGCTCCCTATTTCCCTATATTATTTTTAACTCAGGGAGGTCAGGGAAGTGGTGGGTGTAATGGCCATACTCCCAACCTATTGCACAAGAATGATTGGTCCTTGGACTGGTCATATGTTTTTGCATTTTTGAGTTGTTTCTGGTTGGTTCTTGGTTTTGATTTTAGTTGGGTTTGCCCCTAACCTATGTTCAAGGGGGGGTTGTTGTTGATTACTACCCCCTGTCCAGGATCTCGCTTTAGTTTACTCTTTGGTTTTTTCTTAACAACATTTGGAGGATTGTTAGTATTCTCCTAGTCATATGATTGGTTTTTATTTAGATTGGGAGGGTTTCACTAAATTAACCTCTGCATTATTTTATATTGGTGGTATATTTTGTTGTTGTGTGAGGAAAGGAGAGTATTGGTTTCCTTATCCCTAATTGGCGTATGCATTATGGGATGATTCTCTTATGTCGGTATTCCTAGATGAGTACTTATTTCCCGTAGGGGGAGGGTATGGTCCTCCTTGTGTGGGATGTTATGGGTTAACCCTGTTAGTCACATTTCTCAATGGTGCAGGCTGAATAGGGTAGTATCTTGGGTATGATACATTTGAGTAGTATAAAATGTTTGACTAGAAAATTAATACGCAGTATATTGGTAACTGTTGTTGGGTTGAGTTTCGGTTAAGGAACCTATCAATCCATCAACAATATTGGATGTTCCTGGTATCTCTTTATATGTTTGTAGGTGTTATCACCCAAAAAAAAAAATTGAAATGTCATTTTGACAAGGTTAAATAATTTCATGTGTCAAAATAGGGTTGTAGGCTTCATTTTAAAGTTTGGTCAAGGGAAATATTAAATTTTTTATGGTTTAAGTTTACCCTAAGGTTTAAACCCACCCATGTTCAAACTCCTTCATGTCACATCATTCATCATTCTCTGACTTATTTCATTTTCCAAAGTTTTTGTAGTGAAAATTCCAAATTAGCCAAGAAACCACAGTTTTGTAGCATAATGCACTGCAAAAAGTCACTTTTTTCTACGGAACTATTGATAGTTTTGTAGAAAACACAGTTCAATTAACACTAAAATCACTAGGAAATCGCAGTTTCCTGTCTGTCTTGTCAGTCTAGCTGTTAGGTGTCAGAAATAATTTTTGAAAGGGTAAGTTAGATGCTTTTGAGTCAGGGAGGGATAAAATCAAGGTACATGCTCAGGTCTATAGTCATCATGGTAATTTTAGGTAATCTAGAAGTCATCATTGAGTCATGAGAAGACATTTAAACTTCAAATCATTTCCTAATTCAGTCATTCTCATTTCTTTTTCCTCTTTGTGTAATATTTGAGCTCCGTAGAGCTATTGTACTAAGCCAAAGTTGTGGCTGGTTTCTTCAAAGGTTTACTTTGAACATCATGAAGCGAGCCTGCAAACTGATCAAATGAGGCTGAAAATCATCAAGCAAGGCTGAGAAATTCTTAGAGAAACTATGGCAGAGAAAAGAAAAACACAAAAGAGTGGACAATGTATGAGATATTAACCTATAGACATGAAAGTGATCAATGAAGATCTAGCAGTAATGGAAGCCTTCAGAAGGTCAAGTTGCCTACAGTTTTGTGAGAAATTGCAGGGCTGTCATACACAAGTATCCAAGGAGTTTTCTTTGAATTTCATTGGAATAGCCACTAAAGTGGGAATGCTCAATTTTTCCATCACACCAGAGGTTATTGCTGCTGCCACAGAGATTACAAGAGGTCAAGAGAACTGGTTCAAAGGTTTCAAGTTTAATATGGAACAGTGCAAAGAATTCATGAAGCCAGAACATTATGAAATGGACCTCACCAATGATATTCCAAGAAGCTTCATTAAAGAAAACTATTCAAAATTGATGCTCATCATCCAAAAGTACTTTACTTGTGAAGGTGGATATCACAAAGTCTACTCATATAATTTCAAATTAATTCTGCACTTCACTGGTAAAATTTCCCTTGATCTTCCTTTCTATCTGCATAGAAGTCTGTCAAAGATGGATAATAAATTCCAAGCAAAGTCTGAGGGGAGTGAGACATCATTATTTCATCATGGCTTAATGAATTTATTGGTTTTAGATGAACTTCAAAGGTTATGCATAGATTGGTCCTCATTCTTGTTTGTCAGTGGTTTTGAGTTGGATGCTCTAACTCCTTCAAAAACTCCTAAACCTAGGAAAATTCCATCACCACTAGCAACAGAACAGAGCCAATGATTGGTAATAGAACCAAATGAACCTACAAGAGTAGAACCAAGTAAGAAAAATATGAAGGAGCCAGAGAAAATGCAGAGTCTTGACACACCAAATGTCCCACTTGCAAAACAGAATTCAAAGGTGGTCAAACCTAAAAAACAGAAACAAACTTTCAGTAAACAAGGAACCAAAAGGATAACTAGGAGCCAAACAATGGTTTTAGAAGGTAAGATAGTGGTTGTAGAAGATAGAGCAGAAGCCAAGGGAAATCTAGAAGATATTTTACATGTTATTGACATAGAGGAAAATCCTATTTTCCAAGCTAATTTTATTGAGGAAGGTTGGCAGAAGTTAAAAAAGGCTAAATCTGCAAAGAAATTAGAATTTAAGGGAGAAGATGTTGGTTTCATGTTCCAAACAAGAAAGCCTATGAAAAGGCATGCTAGGAAGCTATTAGAGAGCAGTAAAGGAGTTCAACCACCCACTGATACAACTCATCCATCTTAAGAGGTTATTGACCTTTCATCACCTCCAGATAATGATACAGTCAACAAATCAAAGAAGGGAAAAGAGAAGGTGATGGAAAAAACAGAGTTACAACTCCTTGAAGAAAAATTGAAAGTGGAAAATCATGAAATCTCTGTCATGAAAAGAGAAGCAAGAAAACACAGTGTAGAGAAGAGTCGATTTTAAAGGATGAAGGAAATTTGGGAAGAACAAGTGGACATTGTCTCTGAGACTTTGGGCAACACACAACAGCTCATCAAATGGACAATTCCAACAAGGAAAGAAGAAAAACATGTCAGGAGGATGAACACACAGTTGAAAGACACCAACAGAAGACTGAAATACTAGGTTAAAGACCTTCAATATCAACTTGAACTGATTCATGAAGAATTAGAGAAAAAAGGCTTAAAATGACTGTAATTGAGTAATCAATAGCTCAACCAATTGTAAATGAGGAGGAAATGCCTCAAGGAGCATAAGTTGAGTTGGTTTAAGGTTGATTAAGGCTAATGACATGTTAGATACAATTGTTTGGCACTTAAAAGTTTCATATTTCAAAATTATACAAAAATATGCATGTTCAACACTTTTCAGCAGTTTCGTAGCGCCTCTGGGCTTGAAGGGCAGCAAAATGCTACGAAACTACTGTAGCTGCTCTTTTGACTTTTTGGACCAGTTTTGAATGCTATCGAGAGGTGGAATTAGTGTGGGAGAAGTGTTTAATGATGATGAAAAGTATGCCAAAAGAAAGAATAAAAAATTTTGAGGTTAAAAGGCATGTTTTGCAGTGTTACGAAAGTATGCTACGAAACTGCCATACTTTTGTAGCGCATTGTATTTCAGCCTTTTTAGCAGGTTTTGGAGCACCTTTGTACATATGGAGATTATGGAAGTGTTAAAGACCATGAAAAGTATTTATTCAACACTCAAGGACCACGAATTTAAGATAAACCAACAACCAAAATATTCGTGGAAGAAGAAGACCATTTGAATAAAAAATAGGGTTTTGTTTCCTAGTTTTGAGGATGTCAGTTAAGTGGTCATAAAGTGATGAATTCCATCATATCAAATCGAGCATGTGGTAGAATAATTGTCAAAAAATATTTTTTTTTTAGTAGATAAGGTTGTTAAAGACAATAATGAGTAGTTTGAGTTCTATTTGAAATAGGACTGTCAAGTAGGATAGGTGTCTGTTTGTCATTAAGTTGATATTTTATGGTTATGAAAGGTGTCATTAGGAAAAAATTAGATGTATCTAGCCTGGAGGCAGATCATCTGATGATGTAAAAACTCTATTAAAGGCCATTGAGTCGAATTTGTCAAGGGTTGGATATTTTTGGCAAAATTGCAGCTTATTGTAAATTGACTGTTTCAACAATACAAAGATTTGTTACTTGACCAACCTGAGATTCTGAATGAGTTTTTAGTGCTTACCTATCTTATCGATACCTTCTATGCATCTCATTTGTAGTGGTTTTCATTTATAATACTTAGAATTCATTCTTGCAATGCTCTGACTTCCTTTATAAATGAATTGACTATGTATTTTCTTGTTTCATTTGTGTGTGTCCTACTACTAAAAACTCAGACCTGCCTCAGCTTCCATTCAAGTGAAATCATTGAATCACTGAAATGTTGACTCCATAAGGCCAATGTTTACTTAATGATATTATTTTCAACCTATACTCATCATAATCAAGTTTATTTTTACTAAATATAGTTAGCCATCTACATCTTGATTTAATATCATTAACCCTTGAGAGAGACCTCTCAGACTGAGGAGGCTAAGCCTCAGTCACAAGATTGGTTTGAAAAAATTACATGAGATTGTTTGATTAGCAGCCTATTAGGTGAAATTTTGTGATAACTGCAGGAATGGGGCATCAGGAAGAACATGATAGATGTATCCAGATTGGGGGTATATGAGCTCTAGCTGTTGGGATTTACTAATGGCTTCTTCCTCATTTGTGGAGGAGTTCCAGTCCTGAGTTGTGTCGAATCAAGAGCTGAAATAATGTAAGGAATGCACTAGCTAGGGAGTTAAATATTCCATGCGACACAATAGGTTGGTTGACATACCTTTTCGTTGCAAGCCCTATAAGGGTGCTTTGAAATAGTCGTATCCGAATGGCATCATCAATCATACTATTCTACGAACACCACAAGTGAAAATTCATGACAGGGTTTCCTAGGTTTTCACCTTTCTTTCCTTCAAATTTTGGAATGTTTGAAGGGAGCTTGGTGGGCATAATTGGAAAATTAAGGCCATGTGAAATCAATTCATTCCTCAACTTACTTATATCTAGTATATTCAAATATTCTAAGAAAGGTATATGCGAGTTATCCATCATCTAGAAACTATTTTGGACAGTTATATGCAAAGGGGTCCTTTGTGGGGAGGCCAGAGGAAGACTACCCTAGGGAGTGCTCCTGGGGCTACTTGGAGGAGTGGTATGTGGGCTCCCCAAAGGGGTGGCAATTGGTGACCCTTATGGGGTAGTGAAAGGTGTATTTGTCAAGGAAGGGTCCTGAGCAAAGTTTCCCCAATAAAGGAAGACCCTATAATGATGCTTGCATGATGTCCTCTTTGCCTAAATTTCAAGAGGCATGGCACGCCTCCCGGTAAGGGGGGCATGTCTAAGAAACGCCTAAATAGGCGGGGTCCCTTAGGGTCCCCTATGGTGTTGATTAATGTGAATTAATTTGTAATTTTGTAGGGAAGAATATTTTTATCAATGCAATATAATTACATACATAAAACAAAGAAAAATTGGAAAGGTAATTTTCCTTTAGATTAAGCTATGTGATCAATCAAGAAAATAAATATTTTTGTTTGTTTTGTGTATGATAAAAGTATTATTTAGACCTAATCGTCCCTGCCAATGTCAAAGTAATTGGGCTTTGTAGAGATATATTTTGATAGGTGTTGGGGTCATTGTCCCAAAAGGAATGGCGACACCTTCCAGCAACCAATAAATCAAACATGGTAATGAAAATGATGATCCATTGTTGCCCGCACTGTCACCTATAGGGAAAGGATTTCCTAGATTTTGATCACTAAAGTACCTTCATCCCATGTGAGCATTCAAGTCTTTAGCTTCTTGGTTTTTAGTTACCAGTATTGAGCACTAGATGGGTCAGGTAGCCCCAAAGAGTACTGCAGGCACTGTACCTAAGCCGAACCCCCTCTGAAAAGGGTCCTTTTATGCTTAGGTAATCTTTTTCGTGGGATGATTGAGGGATTTTTAAGCTCCCTAGAAGTCAACTTCTATTTTTCATAGTTTTAAAATTACCATGGTGACTTATGGGATGCCTATACCCAATGGTATTAACCTAACCTATTACTTCTTTTATGATCCATGTGGGGAGAATTATTTGGTTCAAGTTATGGTTGCTTTTGTCTTGACTTTTCTTATGGTGTGAATTGTTAAGAAAAGGTAAGCTAAGAACAAAAAAATATGAATACCAGATGCCTTCTTATGAAAATATTAAAAATGCTTATTATGTGGTGAAGTGATCATAAAAAAGTGTGATAAGATGAATATATGCGATGATCCTTTACTATATCCCTCTAATTACACTAAGTGTTTGATTGTTCCTTGCATGAAATAGAAAGGATTTGTGGATAATGGGTCACTTACAATTCTCATATTAAACTACGTGGAACTAAAGGGAGACGTGGAATTTAAATGCTTTGAGAAAGAGTTCGTATGCAAGCCTAAGTTCACCTAGAGGTGCAAGGGAAGTAGATATTAATTTCTTTATTTACTAACATTTGACCCTAGTCCCAAAACTAATGAAAACAAAATGAAAATAAATTGTTTAGTAGCAATATTTTTGGATGCAAATGGGCCACTTACTCATTTACTAATTAAACTATATATTGTGCATAAAATTCAGCAAAATAGCTTGAAAATTATGTGTGGAATTTGGCCACTTACTAAAAAATAAACAAAACTCTAATTTCTCTACTAATTATGGTTATTAAAAAAATTATGCAAATTGAAAAATTGAATAACACATTGCAATGGTAAAGGAAAATTGGAAAATAAAAGGATTTTCTTGCTTTCTGGAACACCGCGCATATTTTCCCATTACAGGTGTGGAGTGATGCATATGTTAGAGAAAAAAGCACGTGGTTGAGAAAAGAGAGTAAATTTTTGCTTTCTAAAGCTCATAGCAAGTCCAAAAGGTCCTGAAAAAATTCCCAGATAGGTACTCAACGCCTTGTAGTTGGTTATGCAGAGGGGAGGTCCTGGAAATCAACTATTAGAACAAAGAAAAGAAACTAGTGGAGTGACCGATTTTTTGTTAGAGTTTTTGTAGAAATGGAGTACCAAATAACACCTCCTTAATAGTTGGTTGTTCCCAAAGGATCACAGAGATAGTTGGCATTGTTCCATCATAATTTAACAAAGAAAAGCATTACTACTAGATGTGATGCATGTAGAAACATAAGCCTAAACAAAAGAGACAAATAAAATAAAGACTCAATGGATAAAACATGTCAATATATAGATGGAGAAAGACTCCCTTTATTGATTTTTGGTGTTATAAGAGTATAATAGAATGCTAAAATACTTGAAGAGAATCCTTTGAGCTATGAAGATCAAATATCATCAACAATGAGGTCCCTTTACTTGGTCTCTTTACAAACTTCTCCTCTGTCTCAAAAGAAGTGTGAAGACTCTCCAGTGGTGCACTCCTCTTCTCTCACGAATATTTTGGATTTCTTAGAAGAAATATGGCCAGCATGCTATTCCTCTCACATCAATTTCTTAAATAGTGAAATGGGGTATGGCACTGGTAGCAATTTGGCCAACATAACAATTCTCATATTTTTCTCTTCCCATGGATTGTTTATATAGAAATTTTTTGAATTCATCTTCCTTCCCTTGGCCCAAGAGTGATGGTTACCCAAGAGTAGGACAAGAGGGTTCCTTTGAGGATTTCATATATTTAGGGCGACCTCAAGTCATTTTTCCTTGACTAGCCATGACATAGAATAAACTCCCCAAGTGTGGGAAGTGGTCCCAGAAAATGGCATTTCTCCCTTCCGAGGACCACACGCCTTTCGAAGGGAAAGGCGTGTGGTATGCACAAACTTCCTTTGTTGCTGGTGCATCGTCAAATATTTCTCACATAACCTTAGGAAAATTTTAAATTTTTATTCTTCCATGATGTTCTCTGCTGGAAAATCTTCATTTGTACCTTTTGCTGGACATATTCTGATGTCTCTTGTAGTGTACGATTTTCTGGTGTTAAAAAAAACCATATCATAGCCTTTATCAAACATCTGAGACACACTTAGAATATTATTTCTATGCCCATAAACATACAAAACGTTCGTAGATTTACCTTTGCAATTTGAGAGACTAGTGTAATATTCCCAAATAATCAAATGATATTTGGAATATTAGAGTTCTTAATTTTCTTAATGAATGAAGTAAATAAAAGGGTGGAGGGAACCATAATCCTCAAGATGAATAAATATCCACATTTAATGTGTGAATGTGGAATAATTAAACCTATATCTACATAATGGGGTAGTGGAGCAACTACTTATGTGAATGGATTGGAGATCATGTCTCATCAATGAGATAGATCATGGAGGTTGAAGCAGTCAACTAAGATCATGGAAGGCATATACTGAAAGATCATTGAGAATTCATGATGAAGTGATGGAGGAAGTGTTGCAATTAATGCACACATGATGGAGAAGGTGTACATTGCATCTAGACATGATGGAGGACTTGGAGAGACAACACAGTCAAACATGGAGGATTATGTCCACATGCACAACACAGTTTAGAGTTGGTCTAGGGCATGGGAAGGCTCATAAACTATATAAAGGAGATGAAGGAAAAAATGAAGGAACGCTATTGAATATAGATGTTGAGGTATTTTTAGATCTGGAATTTTCATGTGACATTCCATGCTTTCTTTGGCTATTTAGCTAAGATTGCAAGTGTTGTTTAGCACATGGTGTTCCTGGTCGGGAATCCCTCCTATTTCATTGAGTATCTCTTGGAAGAGGGTTGTAATTTATTCTACATTAGGTATTGGTGCCACTTATCTTTTCCATCATATGCAGAACATCTACCTTCAAGAATTACACAATTTATGAAGATTAGTTTGGAGGTGGAGGTTGTCTTCAGTATTTCAACTGGAGAACCGGTGTAGGATTATTCCTATCACATTGGGCTTGAAGATCAAAATTTCCAGGGCTTCATTTCAGATCTTCCATCATGCCAAATATTATTGACCTCCTAACAAAAATAGTCCCATCAAGGATTGTGCATTCCATCATTGCATATCCAAAGGAGGAAGGAAGTTACTAGTATTTCAGCTAGTAATCTTGTGAGGGATCATCCCCTCACCTTTCCATCCCTATTTCCATCAGCCTGGAGTCTATTGTAGCATATTTAAGTAGGCATAGAACCTCTCCCTCTTTTACAATGCAGTTTCTGATGCAACTGCATATTCAGTTGCTGCAACTTGAAGGAGGAAGAAGAGACAAGATCTCAAGATCCTAGCTTGTAGATCTGAAGGAGGGATCAACCCTCAAAGCTCAGATCTGTTTGTAGAACATATTGCAGCCATCTTTGGATCAGATCTAGCTTCAGATCTATATAACCCAGTAGTCAAAGGACCAAACCCTAGGAGGGTGATTTTCCAAAGTCATAGATCTAGAAAATCCTTTTTGGGTTATCTTAGGTTCCCATTGTTGATCATATGGTTAACATTCACTGTTTTTCCTAGTTTTGAAAACTCTCTGTTTACAAAGAAGAACGCCCAAAAGGCCTCCTTTTCTCTCTTATTTCATTCCCACTTAACCTCTGTTTCTTCATTTTTTCCCCTCTCTTATTTCCTCATTAACCCCCTTAAAATTACCCAAATCCCATTTTAGACCTTTCCAATACCTTTGTTTGGCTTAAAATCCCTTCAATCCCCTTACCGTTACCCCTTTTGGGCCTCAATATGCACCGAAAATAAGCCAAAAAATCACCTTTTGCATATGAGGCTTTAGCCCCTTTTCGGCCAGCCCCTTAACCACTTCCCCTCCATGCAACCAGGTGCCGAGACCAGGAGCTGAGCTCGCAAGCGCTTATTGATATCGGAAGTCTCGCGGCGAGCATAGTTCTTTGTTAAAACTTCAAAACCCCGATGAAATTGGTCCTCGTTCTATGAACTCCCATGGAGATCTCCACCGTTGATCTTAATATATCTGACGGTAAAGCGCGAATCGCATCGCGCCCATCGCACCATTGCACCGATCGCAATCGCAACTTTTAAAATGTGTCACCCACTGCCCTCCCCGATTTCGATCCTCCGATTATAATATCCACCGTCAATTTCCCTCTGATCCGATATCCCTCATTTTTCCCGCTCCACTCCTTTACCCCTCCCTCGCCCCGCCCGTCTCCCCGCTGATTGAATCTCCGCCGTCGATCTCGACCCGGATCAGACGGATGGAGCTCAATGTGCATCGGCAATCGCAAGTTCTAATGGTGTTACCCTCTGCCCCTTCCAATTGTGATCCGCCAATCTAATTGTAGCCTTTCATTTAACCCAGATCCAACGGCTCTCAGTTAATCGCCCTCCGCCCACGCTAGGTCCCACATCGTGGTCTTCGTTTCATTCATTTCCCATGATATTTTGTGTATTCGCTCGAAACTTTAAAATCTGTGTTTTTACATTAAACATAATTCCTCCACCTAATTTTTACCATTCCTCCACTATAGCCGTTGTTTTCGCAATCCTGCTATCATTCCACAGGTCTCCATAGCATCCTTCCCTCGCTCCCCTAGATTTCTTGACAAGTTTATCGTATTGTGCAGGGTTGTTTCAGAGTGATGATTTCACTCTAGGTTCCACAATCACGGTCACTGTGATTTGGACGCCGAGAGGTTATTGTAGCAACAAATCAGAGTATCAATGTCGAAGACCTGCCATGGCAGAAATGGAAGATTGAAGACAATTTGGGGATTTCGGCTAATATTGATTATCAATAGCCCCTCCTCCAAATTAAATCATAACTAGAGGAAATGGTGAAGATCTACAGGCAGAAAATCCTCTACTGTCACATTAGGGGAAAATTGATTCCTCTTCGCCAAAATTCCGCCATCTGTGACAGCGACCTCCTCAACTCCACCTCATCAGTGAACATTGTCAGTTCATGATTCGGCCTTAGTGGTATTTTACTTCTATTTTAGTTTGTTACTTTTAAAATTTCAAGTGGAATTCACATCCCACTCCTGCATTTCACTTTTTTTCATAAACTGTTATTTGATATTTTTGTTTAAAACGGCCGTGAGCCCAACTGTCAATGATGAGATGCCCCAATTCCTCATCATGAATTTTGGTTATTTTTGATGGAGACCTCAAACTGATTTTTGGCATGCGAGGAAGATATTTTTCCCAAAAATATCTTCTCACTCATGTTTCTGAGGCTTCTATATAAGCAAGAACCGAAGAGAAAAAGAGGTTCCATATTTTCTGAAAAATTTGCGGTGAAAGAGTTTTTTTCTTTGTATGCATTTTGTTGAAGCTTTAATACGAACGTGAAGAGCCCATTGGGTCTCAATGAGAAGGAGCTCTATCTTCAATGAGGATTCTGGTCTTGGTGATTTACAGTGTGTAATTCTCTCCTATGTGTTATAGCTTAGCTGTTCATTTCATTTACATCCATTCATCTTGTATCATGTTCTGGAATGCGAGTAGCCCACTGGTTTTGGTATGAATTTTTCCTAGTTGATACTTATGCCATAACCTGTCTGGCACTTTAAATATGGCTCAGGCATGATATTCTATTCCATTTTCACTTCACCCATACTTCTGATATATTAGCTTCTATGAGATGTTATTTACAAATGTAGTTATCATGTGTGGATTCTTAATTTCGTAAGCCCACCGCATGCTGATATATGTTTCTGGATTTTGCCTCAACAACAGTTAGTATTCTCTTTATTCTACATACGCAGCAGATAATTTCTTATTATTCATCTCTGTGAAGTATTTAGAATCCAGCCCTCTTTGCAGTAAGCTGCCTTTGAATTGTCTGATACATTCGTGTTAGAGCTTCACATCTTGCCTCTGCAGTATTGCTTTCCCTGTGTCAAGCTTCTGAAGTTTTGGTCCCATTCTAATTAATCTTCCTATTTACAAGAGGATAGCATGAGAGCCTTTTTATGATAATTATCCTTGTTATATCATATTGCTCCTTGCTATATAAGATGTCCTAGGCACTGGTCTTTCACAACCCAAGGCTGTCTCTAGGATTGACAACATCCTTTTGGCGCCATTGCCGGGGATCGAAGTTGAGAGATGGTGAATCCCTGGGCCTTGAAAAAACCTTATTCACTCTTCAAATAGGTGAGCATGGAGAGCTGATAGTTGTAGATCCCTCACCTTGGCGACTCCACATTCGTTTATCATAAAAATTTACTTGTAGTCCTGGCTCCTCGTAAGCCACACCTAAGGTTAGATACGTGTCAGCCAAAGACACCTTCTGTGTCTGACCCAGAGAAGATTCTACATAGAAGGAGTTGGAGAGAAAGACCATCATTCCATACTGAGATCCCTAAGTTCTCTTTATAAGACCTTTTGTCCTCCTCCTCTCAAGTTTCCCTAGTGCAAGGTTCCGACTCCACTATGGGAGAAATCGGTTATTACTCAGACAGTATACCTCTAGGAAACACCCAAATAAAAGACAAGGCTGAGTCGATAAATACCACTCGTTACACATTCCATCCCACTCCAGAGGCCGAAGAGGTCAAAGAAGTCACTAAAGTATCTGCTGTTAATATTCCGTCTTTTCCATCATCATCCCAATCTGTTGTTTAATACATTCCTATTGTCATTCATACTTCACTTCCACCTCCTCCTCTTACACATAAAACCCTTCTACTACCTCCACCACCTGCTCCAATGGCCAATGTTCCTGGTTTCTTGTTGAATAAGTATGCCCCCCTAGAATTACCTCAAGTGTTAAATGATATGCCACAGGACTATCTGAAGATCTTGCTCCGATTCAATGGGGAAAATGAGATTGAAGCTCAAAAGAATCTTGAGGTTTTTTGCTCTTTTGCAGAGAACTTTAATGTGGAACATCTAGACGTATTCTTAAGACTGTTTGTTCAATCTCTTGATGGTGAAGCCCGAAAATGGTTTAAGACATTGGGAAACCATTCCATCACCACTTGGGAAGGAATGGAGGATACTTTTCTTAGAAAATGGGGGGAGAAGAAAGATCATGGACACTGTCTTACTGAGTTTAACACACTCAAGAAAAGACATAACGAAGGAGTGTCAGAGTTCATCAAGAGGTTTAATAAATTGTATTTGAGCCTCCCTGCTGATATGAAACCTCATCAAACTGCTGCAAAAGTTGTTTTCGTAGCAGCTTTTGATTCAGAATTCGGTTTCTCTCTGAGAGAAAGAAATCCTGCCACTCTGGATGATGCTCAAACAGATGCACTAGAGTTGGAGGCAAATTTTTCCTCCACTAGTAAATCAAAGGGAAAACCAGACCAAGATGATAGAAGGAAGGGCAAAGAGGAGGTGTCTACTTCTAGCCAAGATAGAGACTCAGCTGATAAAAAAATTGAAGAAATGAAAAAATTGATTAAGAACCTTTCAAGTAAGCTGGTCAAACTTGAACTGGAGGCCAAAAACTCATCCTCCAAGAATTTCCAGAATTCTCCAAATAGGGGTTACAATCATCAGTATAGGAAACCGCCTTTGCAAATACTGCAAAGGGAACAGAAAGAGAAACAAGATCATGTACCACACCCACTGTATTTGGAAAGTCAAGTAGATGGTCCTACTGAAGACATTGCCTATGAATAAGAAGATGCATATCCTACTTTTTTGAATAGTGATGAGGTAGAATGTCCCTTGCAAGGAAGTAATGAAATGGAGATTCCATTACAAGAAGAAGAGAAGGATAAAGGTGAAGAAGACCCAGAGATTGATGACTATTGCAAGTAGTTCGTTGATTTCATGCAAGCACAGTTCAATAGAAGATATGACCTCAGATATTCCAGGAAAAGGACTCGTACTCAAGATCAAGAACAAGAACCACCCCAGAAGGAAGCACCTGCTCAGAAGGAGACAACAGTTCAAAAGGTCACAGACAAAGGTAAGAAGCCTCTAAACAAATCTTTGCAGTCTAATGACCAAATTCCTTCCTCTTCAAAAGTATTCACTCCCCCTAATACCAAGTCTGTGTCAAAATAAGTAAAACCCTTGGCTGAAAATAAAGAGTCAAATGAATTCACAACAGAAAAGTCCTCTCCTACCTTTAGTCTACAACAGGAGCTTGAGAAGGTCAAAATCCCAGTTCCCTTGACCGAATTGTTGAAACAGCCTACATATCAGTCTCAGGTCACATCCTTTATGCTCCCCCCAAAAGTAATAGATATTCCAGACAATTTGAACCTTCAAGAAGAAAGACCCATGGTTGTATTTGGCCCACATGTTGAGGAATTAGATGCCTCCACTCCCCCATTTTATGTGTCTTTAGTAATTCACGACCTGCTGTTACATAATTGTATGTTAGATTCAGGAGCTTCCCATAATCTGTTGCCTCTGTCAGTCATGGAACAACTAGGACTACAAATCACTCGTCCATACCAGGATCTCTATTCATTTGATTCCAAAAGAGTTAAGTGCCTGGGTATGATCAAGGATTTGGTGGTCAATTTGGCCCAGATTCCCACAAAAAGTGTGGTCATGGACATCGTGGTGGCCGACATCCCATCTCGCTTCGGCATGTTGATGTCAAGGTCCTGGGGGACAAAAATCGGTGGGTCAATCAAGTTGGACTTAACATATGCTACTATCCCAGTTTTTGGTGGCCAGGAGAGGAGATTGTACAGGGAAAATATATTTGTCAAGACAGTTACCAAAGCTGACAACTTGGTTAATTCCCCAGTCTATAGTAAAGAGGGAGATTTTTCATGTTTGATGCTGGAAGAAGATCAATATTACGCTCATGAACCATACTTTTTCCAGATCAAGACCGAGAAGTCCATAGAGAGCCATGAAACAAGAATATGGATACTTCATTTTGATGGAGCAAACTCTAGAGAAGGTAATGGGGTTGGAGTATTATTGATTTCTCCTACAAGACAATGGGTCCCACTGTCTTTCAAGCTAGAATATGAAGCCACTAATAATGTGGCCGAGTATGAAGCATTTCTGCTAGGATTACAGACAGCTAGGAGCATGAACATACATAGTTTAAAGGTTCTGGGAGATTCGGAACTGGTGGTTAGAAAAGTGAAGAATCAGTGCCAAACCAAACATCCTAGGCTAAGGACTTATAGGAATGAAGTTTGGGACCTGGTGGAAATTTTTTTCTTGGGATTTAATATTCAGTTCATGCCCCGGGAGCAGAATAGGATGGTAGACTCTCTTGCAGTGGCTGCTAGTACATTCCTTCCACCTTAGAACCCTCTCTTAAGATATGAAATTGAGATGCATTATCAGCCATTAATCCCAGATAACATCAAGAACTGGCAGGTGTTCGAGGATGAAGAGCAAGTGAAGAGATTTATGGAAACAATCGGAGAATTCTCAAACATGGAGATTGACGTTTGTGAAGAAGAAGAAACTGAGGACTTTTCAGAAAACAAATGGGAGGAAAAGGTGGCAGGTCATAAAGGGTTGCAATTGAAGGGAAATTTTATACCTAGAGGTTTGGTGCCTCTAGAAAGATTTTTTGACAAGAACGATATCCCACTACAGCCAAACAAAGTGGTAGAAGAAAATCAGGTAGAAGACCTGAACCTCGGTACTGATGCTGATCCCAAAATTGTGAAGCTGTCCAAGAAGGTCCCAGGAGAATATAAAGAGCTCTACCAGAAATTATTCCAGTCATATAAAGATGTGTTTGCATGGTCTTATGAGGACCTAAAAACCTTTGACATCAGTGTCATGCAACATAAAATTCCATTAAAGGGAGATGCAAAACCCCATAAGCAGAAGCTTAGACAGATAAATCCCCTGTTGCTTCCTTCCATTGAGAAAGAAATTAAGAAGCTGTTAAAGGCCAAAATAATAGTGCCATTGAGGTACTCTAAATGGGTGGCAAACCTAGTCCCTGTCCGAAAGAAGAATGGAGAAATAAGGCTATGTGTTGATTTCTGAAATTTGAACTGAGCATCCTTAAAGGATAATTATCCACTGCTGAAGATGGATCACATCCTGCAGAAAGTGGTAGGAGCCTCTCGGATGTCGATGATGGATGGATTCTCGGGTTACAATCAGGTGGCTGTACTACCAGAAGATAAGAAGAAGAGTGCCTTTACCACACCATGGGGTACGTTTATGTATGCTAGGATGCCTTTTGGGTTGATTAATATAGGGGCCACTTTTCAAAGGGCCATGGACATTGCCTTTGTTGGGGAGAAAGATAAGTTTGTGGTGGTCCATCTCGATGATATCACTGTGTTTTCAAAGGATGATGCCGAGCACATTGAACATTTGCGTAGAACTTTTGAGAAATGCAGAAGGTATGGTCTCTCTCTCAATCCACAAAAGTCATTATTTGAATTAGAAGAGGGCAAGCTTTTGAGACATATTGTAACCAAAAATGGGGTAAAAATTGATCCTAAGAGAGTCGAAGTCATTAATGGCATCTCTCTCCCCAAAAATAAAAAGGAGGTGCAGGTGTTCCTTGGGCGTATTAATTTTCTAAGGAGGTTTATCCCTAACTATGCAGAGATAGTTAGACATATAACATACATGCTTAAGAAGAATAATGAGGTGAAATGGTCCCAGGAATCACGAGAGGCCTTTTCTAGGATAAAAAATGCCTTTGCTGAAGCCCCTGTGCTAGTTGGACTAGATTATGCCAAACCTTTTATGATATTTTCCTTTGCATCACCTCACATAGTGGCAAGAGTTCTAATGCAGAAAAATGAAGAAGGGTATGATCAGCCTATCGCCTTCTTCAGTCAGGTGCTCCGTGATTCTGAGCTGAAATATAACATATTAGAAAAGCAGGCATATGCTCTCATGAAGTCTCTTAAAGCATTTCGTACGTATGTCTTGCAGTCCCATATCACTGCATTTGTGCCTATAGCAGTGGTAAAAGATATTCTTATCCAGGGAGATATCAACGGGAAAAGAGGGAAATGGATTTCCAAAATACAAGAGTATGATCTAGACATCCGCCCTACCAAACTGATCAAGGGACAAGGGATGGCCAAAATCTTGTCTGAATCAAACTGTCAGGCTCTGGGTATAAATCTGTCCATGATAGCAAATGAGGAGTCTGAGAAGAAATAAGAGCAACAGGGAGTATAGATAGCTTCTCAGAAGACACATATGAAGTACCTTATCATCCCTTGGTACGAAGAGATAGTGGAATATCTTCTAACACTCAGCTGCCCACCCAGCTGTGACAAAGCTAAATACAAAACACTAAGGTTGAGATCACAGAAGTACGTTGTTGCAAACGGTCGGCTATACTGGCGAGATCCCTCAGGCATCCTGCTTCTGTGCCTCACAGAAGATGAGGTAGAGAGTATAATGGCTAAGTTTCATGAAGGAATCTGTGGGGGTCATTATAGTTGGAGGGCTACTGCTCACAAAATCCTGAAGGCTGGTTTATTCTGGCCCAAACTCTTTGGAGATGTGTTTGCCCGGGTTAGAGCTTGTGAAAAATTCCAGAGGTTTGCCGAAAGACAGAAGTTAGCACCTATGCCCATGATTCCTGTTCACGTGGATGAACCATTTCAGCAATGGGGAATCGACTTTATAGGTGAAATACACCCACCATCGAGTGGTCAACATAAGTGGATATTGACTACCACAGATTATTTCAAAAAGTGGGTGGAAGCTATACCTGCTAGGAATGCAACAGATGTTGTGGTAATAAATTTTATGGAAGAAAATATCATATCCAAATTTGGCTGCCCTGCCAAGATAGTGACTGAAAATGCATAGGCCTTTAAATCTGCAAAGTTCGTCAGTTTATGCCAACAGTATAACATCGCATTAGGCCACTCTACAACCTATTACCCACAAGGAAATGGCCTGGCAGAGTCCTCAAATAAAACTCTAGTGAGAGCACTGAAGAAGACTATCAACGAAAACCAGAAAAATTGGGATTCCCAGCTGAAATTCGCTCTATGGGCCAACATGATTACCAGCAAGAGAGAAATCGGGAAGTCAACGTATGAATTAGTATATGGGAGGGCAGCAGTATTCCCTGTACAATTAGCCTTACCAGTAGCTCGATTCATGCAAGAAATCCAAGAAGAACCTGATGATGTGACCAGGAGAATCAATCAACTGGTGGAGTTAGAAGAAACACGGAACCAGGTAAGTCAGAAGCTAATTGAATATCAAGAGAAAATGAAGGACCTTTGTGATCAGCATGCTAAGGACAAGAAGTTACAGATTGGGGATTTAGTGCTCAGATGGGATATTCGAAGAGCTAATAAGGGCAAACATGGTAAGTTTGACCCACTCTGGTTTGACCCTTTTAAAATCGTGGAACAAGGGGGCAACAACACCTTCAGTTTGGAAAATTTATCGGGAGACTTGCTTGATGCCCCCGTAAATAGTCAGTTCCTCAAACCCTACTTCCAGTTCTGATTCAGGCTGAGAAAGCCTGATGTATCATACTGTACATTAGTTTTCTGTTTTAATATGTTTTCGAATGATGTGTGTCGTGATGAATCATGAAGAGATAAATGAAAAGAGTTGAAGAGTGCTACCCACATAGAAGATTAACAGGTGGTCTGCGAAGTACTCAACACGCCCAAGGATGAACGTGTCATCCCTAGGTGGAGCCAATGTTGATCATATGGTTAACATTCATTGTTTTTCCTAGTTTTGAAAACTCTCTGTTTGCAAAGAAGAATGCCCAAAAGGCCTCCTTTTCCCTCTTATTTCATTCCCGCTTAACCTCTGTTTCTTCATTTTTTCCCCTCTCTTATTTCCTTATTAACCCCCTTAAAATCACCCAAATCCCATTTTAGACCTTTCCAATACCTTTGTTTGGCGTAAAATCCCCTCATTCCCCTTACCGTTACCCCTTTTAGGCCTCAAAATGCACCAAAAATAAGCCAAAAAATCACCTTTTGCATATGAGGCTTTAGCCCCTTTTCGGAGGCATAACCCGCCCCTCCATGCAGCCGAGTCCTGAGACTGGAGCTGGTGTAATCTCTTATATCGCAATCGGAAGTCTCACGGCGAACACAGTTCTTTGTTAAAACCTCAAAACCCCGATGCGATTGGGCCTCGTTCTATGAACTCCCGCGGAGATATCCACCGTTGATCTTAATAGATCTAACGGTCCAGCATGAATGCCATTGCCATGTTGTTGAAAATGCAGCAAGATGATGGAGCTTAGTGAAATGAAGTCGCCTTCCACTAAGTGGGCCCCGAACAAATTAAGCGCGCCAAGTCTATTTTTAGACTATGTCTATTTTAGACATATGGAGCATGGTCCGAGGATTCCAGTTTGAGATTCTTGGAGCATTGGTCATGTTGGTAAAAATAGATGGGACTCTATTTTTGTGACCTATAGGTCGAAGAGGTCGAAGTCTATTTTTAGACTACCTCTCCTAAAAATAGGGAAGTCAAATATTATTTACCCTTAATAATATTTGGACTCTAAACAGCAGTTTACTCTCTTGGAGCACTTCAGTTCGAGCCTTGGAAGTGGCTCATGCATCTGAAAGAGGAATTATGCTATTCCCAAGGGTTTGATGGCATCATGCATGGTTGACTTCAGTTAGGACTTCAGTGGCAGAAGTTTGGTGGAGTTAATGAGACAGCTAGTGGAGTTGTGTTCGGTTTAACTTAGTTGAACTAGTTGAGATTAGTTTAACTAGCTAATCAACTAGTAATGAGTGGAGTGAATTAAATATTATTTAATTCATTAATTAATAACTCATTATTCAACTCAATAACACATTAGTTCACTACAGTGCATGGACAGTTCAGTGGAGACCAGTGAAAGAGGTAGATGAAAGGGTGGAGTTAGCTATCAGTGGCGACATCAGTTGTGCATGAGATTTGCACCACACTTGGAGGAATTTCCCATGATGATTGCACTGTCAAGCCAAGGAGATTCGAACCTTGGATCTATATATAGACAGGCCATGATTGCGCAATAGAGGCAAGGCAATTGGCGGGGAGTTTTGAACCAGTAACCTGTTCAAAACTGAGCTAGTTTGTGTGTAACTTCATGAGAAAGTACTGAGTACTTGTGAGGAGTATTGTATTGATTTTGTTACATGATTTATCCATTATAATATACACAATAGCTGCGGGGTTTTCAGCTATAAGCTTTCCCCATACATACTGTGTTAATGTGTATGATGATTTGATGTGTTATCGCTTGTTTTATTTCCGCATGTTTGATGATCTGAGTGGAAGAGATTATGTGTTACATATAAATTTGAATTGTATGTGATCAGGATAGTCTCGGTGGATAATTAATCATTATTCAGCAAATTTCTACATGGTATCGGAGCTATTGAAGCAGAGATTGATCATCACGGTGATTACAAACTTATTTCGGTAGACAGAGTCTGCATGCGGGCCAGGTAGCCTCCGGATTCATCTTTCTTCGGAAAGTGAAAGGTCTGGTAAATGCCCCTTGCAGTCAATCTCTGTGCTAGAAATAATTTGTTCTCATAGATCTAGAGCGGTTGAGCTTTGAAGTGGAATTCGAAATTTTGTAGCAGTTTTGTTTTCTTGGTGCCAGTGTTGAAAATGTCTTTCAACGGTTTGCGACTCGAATATGCTCTTGAAGGCAGTTCGAATTATGTTGCATGGAAGGATCGCATGGAGGCAGTATTAGAAGATAATGGTCTGAAGGATTTCGTAGATACGGATGTCAAAAAGCCCACTGATCCTGCTGAAGTCGATGCATGGCAAAAGAAGATGGTGAAATGTCGAAGGATCCTGTTGGAGGGCGTCAAGGATCATATTGTATCCAGCCTGCATGGAAAGGCTACTCCATATTTAATGTGGAAAGCTTTGACGGATC
>JAXQQM020080025.1:0-150000 GCA_034641835.2 Pinus albicaulis
ATCTTGAAACTTTAAAAACAAATTGAAATTACAATGACAAAACTTAAAAGAAAGTAAAAGTGTACTGCTGAAATGAAAAGGTGTTGCTAATCTAATGAATCAAAACAGGAAACTAGTGAACATGAAAACTAAACTATTCTTGCTGCCAACTGAACACAAAAGAAACTACGCTTATGGAAATTCAAAATTGCAATGAAATAAATCCAAATCAGATTACATCAATTCATTTTCTGACCCTTCATCATTAGACCAGCTATGACTTGCGGAAGTAATCATAAACAACTTGTGTAACTGATATTTAATTCGCAGAAAGTAAACTAATACTAAACCATACACACATGATTCAATCCCTCGCCATCAGTCCAGCTGTGGCTTTCGGAGGCAACTGAAGATGTCATATATGATTTAATATATCTAAATTTGCAGAAAAGAAACTAATACTAAACTACACATTTCATCATGCAGCCCCTCACCATCAGTCCAGCTGTGGCTTTCGGAGGTAACTGAAGACGCTATGAGCAGCTTAATATATCTAATTTTGAAGAAAGGAAACTAATACTAAACTACACATTTCATCATGCAGCCCCTCACCATCAGTCCAGCTGTGGCTTTCGGAGGTAACCGAAGACACTATGAGTAGCTTAATATATTTAAATTTAACTACTGAATCAGATAAACAAAACTGAAATGAACAAAGCAAAACTGAAGTTAAACAAATGCTATGAAAAGGAAACTAGCAGCAGAATAATGTCAGTTTCATATCATTAACTAAAATACTATGAAAATGCCCCGGGCTGTCTAGCTAAAACCTGCACAAGAAAACTGATCAGTGATTTAATAGTCATAAAAACATGAAAGACAAGAATGCAATGGAAATTAATGAGCAAGTAAACTTGGCTATGAAATATGAACACATATAATAAGTTAATTATTATTTTAAAAAGAAATGAAATGAAAAATATATACATTAATACACGAGACCTCGGTACAGCGGGGAGGCCTCTCACCAAACACTAGTATGATCTCAATACAAATTAAGTTGAATTTGAAAACAGTTTTCCCATTCAAACGTTCAACTAGTGTTGGTGACATGCAGCAAAGACGACAATGCACATATGAAATACACACATCAACTCAACAACTATGATCAACTAACAACTATCAACTAACTCTACGAGCGTATGCAAACACTCTATATAAAGCAATAAACTGTAACTGTCTCCTGAAGTTTATGATAGCAGCCAGCACGTAGACCACTACGGCCACGGATATAGGAGTATGGCCATGTTGGAAAATGGATCTATGGAAGGTGGATGCTTGATTTCAACTCCAGAACTTTGCACAGATGTCAATTAACCTCCGCAAGCTTAGGAACGGCCGTATGGATGTTTATATGCCACGAAACAGAGTCCAGCCGACATGAAACTCCATAGTTGACTTCCACGTGGATGGCTTTGTGCAAAAACTTACGTAAGTTACTTAGATAATAGGACAGACAAGTATCCTTGTCATTCCTAACTTTGCCCATCCTTTGGCTCAGTTTCATGTGAGATGTGAGCCACCATAGCACTCCTAGTCACAAAATGTTGCTGGAAAGTTAGAGGCGAATTGCAGAAGGCTAAACAGTTCAAAGTTCTATGTTGTGTATTCATCTAAATCAAATAGAAAATACACAAACATAATTAAAAACCATGTTAGATACCCTTTTGCACATGATATTGACAATTTTGGAGGTTTAGATGAGTGAAAGAGATATGGAAAAGTGTATGGAAAAGAGGCAAATTCGGGACTCAACATACCCCCACTGTGAAGGTGTTGCATGTCCTCATGCAACCAAAAATTTGATACTCTTTGTTCAATTCATGTGCCTTGAAACTTCAGCCAGCACATCTAACCCCCTTCTCTTCTTCTTTGGTACTGCCATCATTCTGGGTTTCTTCATGAGGCACCTGAATTTGATATTCACAAGTGCTCTGCTCAATTTTTGGCATTTCCTTTTTAGCTTCTTATTCTTCTTTTGCAAAATACCCAAATGTAACATAGTATTGTCATGGATAATCTTGTCCAGTTTGCCTTGCTCTTTGAGTGTTTCATTTTCATTTTTGATATGCCGGTTCAAAAGCTCAAGCTCAAAAATCTCCTGTTTTAATGACTGAACCAAGTCATCCTGCAATGTATGAGGCTGAGTAGAAGAGGTACTTGGACCTGTGGCTGCCTTCTCCATGGATTCTATATAGTCATAGACCTCCTGCTGTTTGGGGTCTACTTCCGGTGTCTTTTTCATTGGACTGTCCTCAAAATGCTGCAAGGGAGAATTATGTTCAAAATTTGGCTGAGGAGAACTTTCATCAATATTTTGCTGAGAATAAGATGGAGTACGCTCATTGTCTGATTGGGAGTGAAAGGAGTCGGGTTCACTAACTGACTGAAATGGACTATTGTCAGTTGGAGACTGTTCAGATGTCTCCTCACCCAAATCAATGAAATGAGGACCTTTAATTTGTGTTTTTCTCAGTTTTCCCTTAAGCCTGCTGCTTCTCCTCACATGCTGTGGAACACTACCCTTTTGTTCTTGTTTTCCTGTTTTTGCCTTCTTGGATAGAGATGACTGTTTTTGAAGAAAAATTAATCTTTTTGATAGAATTTGGTGATCTTCTTCTTGAGAAGAAGAAGTTTTATGGACAGCCTCAATAATTTCTTTCCCTTTTGGTATTATTGGCTTCTTAGTTTTGATTTCCTTCTTCTTCCTTTTTACCAATCTCTCTTCCCTATCATTTTTCTTCATAGTAATAGTAGAAGTATCTTGGATTTCATCTACTGTTCTTTTTCTTCTACTTCTTTTTGCTGTGCTAGCTGCGGGAATTTCCTGTGTAGGAGCAACTTGGGTTTCAACATCCATTTTCTTTCTTCTACTCCTTCTAATTGGATTACCTTCAGGAATTTCCTGAGGTTCTTCAAAGAAGTTTCTGACTAGGAATTGTTCCCATGTATCTTTTCTTTCTTTTAGCTCCTTTTCAATCAGAATTTTTATAAGCCCATGATGATATAAATGAGGCTCTACATCTCCTAGGTGTTTTTGCACAGTGACAGCCATTTTCTTCAAGCTATTATATAGGAAATAAGGAAGATTGAGAGTTTAGTTTTCAAGAAAATTCATCAATATCCTAGTATGATACATGTACATGGAGCCAAAACGGCCTTCACATGTGATAAATTTCTGAACAATGAGTAGTAAAGTGGCCCATTCATCTTTTATTGCATGCACGGGGATTCCTCTTTTGAAAACAGTGATATCCATACCTTGATTTCGGAGGATTGTTCTCCATGCCTCATCACTGATACTTTTGTTTTTGAACCAACGTTCTCCTTCTTGAAGAAGCTCTGTGGCTGCTGCTATTGATGCTTCATTGACTAAAAACTTGAGGTCTCCCACTTCTGCTTCCGAGCCATCAAATGATCTTGCAAACGCTTTGGTAACTTCTCTGTGGTAACCCCTGAATTTCTGAATAAAACACAGCCATTTAGCTTTCCTCAACATCTCTTTTGCTTGCGGAAATCCCTCTATAAATTTCTGTCCTTCCGGCTCTGCCCTTAATAATTTTCCCATTTTCTTCTCTGTGCTTCACAGGATTGCCTCTGTGAGGGTTTAAGCGGAAATGGAACGATGGAATACACAGAGTATAGCACAATACTGTGGGGATGTTATCACAAAACGGAAATGAGCACCATAAACAGAATGGAATAAGACTGTGGGTGGATATACGGGAATGAGAGTGAGCAAAAGGAACGGAATGGAATGAAATAGAGAGTGAGTATGAGTAGAGTGGGGTTTTGTAACCACGACAGAGAAACGACGAAGAGGTTAACAAAGTATAATGCATTCGGCCGCATTTTGAATTTTTGGTGGCTGTCATAAATATGAACACGTTTCAATCAATGATTATGAAGTTATGCGGCTTGTAAGAGTCCTTTGTCAACTCAAATACGTATCATTATCTACGGTGGAATATTTGAACATGAGTGAGAGTCGGAATTTCAATAATGAAACCGTTTGTGAATAAATGCAAGAGGATAACATAGAGATCGTGGAAGGTTACGGACTGTCAATATAATCATTGCGCGTTATGGGTAGAGCTCATAGTTTAGAATTACATAAAAATGTGTCTTTTATACTATTTGAAATAAACTTTATTCATACCTTTGGAATCCTTGATTTTGCCCTTGGTCTTCAACTGATTGATCTTCATTAGTGTCTTGAATGTCCCATTGATCCTCTCCTGCATTTTATTTCATGATTTATGAAAATAACAACTAACTGTACATTATTTTTGAAAACAGAGTAGTAGCAGCTGCGGAATCTGCTTCTGGCTGCGGAAACTGGAGTCAGCTGCGGAAACAGATGTCAGCTGCGGAAACTGACACAGCTATCACTTGGCTGAAATAGAAATGAACAAATGACAAATGACCAGGTGGAAATGGTCATAAAAAGATTTTTTTGTTGATGGAATGGATGAAATGAAGTGGAATGAAGTGTAATGAAATGAAATAAAATGAAATGAAGTGGAATGAAATGGAGTGGGTGGTGAGATGAAATGAAATGAAAAACAGATTTTTTTTTTGGAAAATATAGAGTGTCAGGTGTCCCTGATTTTCACCCCATATTTTCTGTATAAGACTGCCAATCAATGATTGGTTTTCAGGCTTATACCATTTTTTTTTCTTTTTCTTTTTTTTCTTTTTTTTCTTTTTCTTTTTTTTTTTTTTTTTTTTTTTTAACTTGAAAAACAAAAGCTAGCTTGGTAGAGAAGAAGGATTCTTCTGTACCAGCCTGATTGCAGAACTTTCTTGAAACAACTTGATAAAATCCTCTTTAGAGAGTGGCTTATGATAAACTTTCAATCTATGGCCATTCACTATAAGAGGAGTTTGAAACTCATCAATGGTCTTGATTCTTACAGCTCCATTGTTAAAGATCTTATCAATCTCATATGGCCCAAGCCAATGAGTCTGAAATTTCCCTTGAAAATCTTTAAACTTGGAGTCAAATAAAAATGCCCAATCTCCTTCTTGAAACTTCTTTTCTTTGATATATTTGTCATGCCATTTAGTTCTTTGATATTGAACTAGATCATTTCTTAGAATTGCTTCTTGTCTGATCTCATCTAGCTCATTCAACTGCTCCATTCTATGCTTTTGGGCTTCTGATAAGTCCATTCCCAACTGAACTGCTATCTTGAAGGTCTTGACTTGGAACTCGATGGGGAACAAGACTTCTTTCCCATAAACAAGTTCATAGGGAGAATGTCCTGTTGTATTCCTCCATGTAGTTCTGTAGGCCCACAAGGCTTCTGGAAGCCTTTCTGCCCAATCTCTTCTATGTAGATGAACATTTTTGGTGATGATACTTTCAAGAACTTTGTTTGTGGACTCCACTTGACCATTTGCTTGTGGATGGTAAGGAGTAGATTTTCTGTGCTTGATTTTGTATTCTTCCATCGACTTCTCCACCAAATTTGATGTGAATTGGCTCCCCTGATCTGTTACAATTTCTCTTGGAACACCAAAGCGAGTAAAAATATCCTCATAAAGAAAATGAACAACTGAATTTTCAGTAGCAGATACTAATGTTTTAGCTTCTACCCATTTAGTAACATAATCAGTGCAAACCAATATATACTTCTTTTGCTTCGATGGTGGATTAATTGGTCCAATGAAATCTAAAGCCCATTTTTCAAAGGGTTCAATGAGTACCTGTGTTTGCAATGGCATTTCATTTGAAAGGGTAGGTTTCCTTACTCTTTGGCAGCTATCACACCTTTTGACATATTGTTTTGCATCTTTGAAGAGAGAAGGCCAATAATATCCCAAGGAAAGGATTTTATAGGCCGTCCTTTTGTCCGCAAAGTGTCCGCCGCATGGTTCATCATGACATGCCTTAAGAATATCGGGCATTTCATCTTCCCTGACACATCTTCTGATCACAAGATCTGGCCCTGTTTTAAACAATTCGTGAGAAATCCATGAATATCTTGAACTCTCCTGAATAATTTTTCGTTTTTCTCTTGAAAATAAATGTGAAGGTAGTTTCCCTATAACCAAATAGTTAGCAATATCTGCATACCAAGGGGTCTTAATAGTTACTGCAAACAAATATTCATCAGGAAACTTATCTTCTACAGGAGAATCTTCTTTAGTATTTTGAATTCTAGACAAGAAATCAGCTACTGTATTCTGTTTTCCTGGTCTATCCAACACGGTAATATTGAATTCTTGCAAAAGTAAAAGCCATCTTGTCACTCTGCCATTAGTAACAGGTTTGTTCATTAAATATCTAATTGCAGAATGGTCGGTATGAATAAAAGTTTCATAGCCTGTTATGTAATGTCTAAACTTATTAATTGCATGAACAACAGCTAAAAACTCTTTTTCAGTCACAGTATAATTCAACTTTGTGGGAGTCAAATTTTTACTGGTATAATAAATGGCATAAGGAACTAAATCTTTTTGACCCAACACAGCTCCTAGAGCTGTATCTGAAGCATCCGTAGAAATATGGAAAGGGAGTTTCCAATTTGGTCCTCTCAAGATAGGTGCTTTAGATATTCTTGTTTTCAAAGTTTCAAAAGCTGATTGACAATCGGGATCCCATTTAAATTCACAGTCTTTTGTAAGCAATTTGAAGAGTGGAGATGCTATTTTAGTGAAGTTTTCTATAAATCTTCTATAGTAGCCAGTAAATCCTAGAAAACTTCTAACATCTCTTTGACAATTTGGAATAGGTAACTTGGAGATGACTTCAACTTTTGATCTATCAACCTTAATCCCATCTCCTGAAATATGATGTCCTAAAACAATCCCTTCAGTAAACATCATAAAGCATTTTTCATGGCTTAATGAAAGGTTTGTTTCTTTACATCTTATGAGAACCTTTTCCAAATTTTCTAATGCCTCTTCAAATGAATTACCATAAACTGTAAAATCATCCATATAAACTTCTACACAATCATGGATTAGATCAGAAAAAATTCCTAGTACTGCCCTTTGGAATGTTGCTGGTGCATTACATAACCCAAAAGGAAGCACTCGGTAGGCAAAAGTTCCCCATGGAAAAGTAAATGTGGTCTTATCTTGATCTTCAGGTGCTACCTGAATTTGATTATAGCCACTAAAACCATCCAAAATGAAAAGTACTTTTTGCCTGCTAATGTATCTAATACCTGATCAATAAAAGGCAAAGGAAAGTGATCCTTCAAAGTTGCTTTGTTCAATTCCCTGTAATCAATGCATACCCTCCATTTACCATTCTTTTTAGGTACTATAACCAAAGGAGAAACCCATCTGCTATCTGAAATTGGATAAATGAAGTTTACATTGAGAAGTTTTTGGAGCTCTTCTTTCACTATCTCCCTAAGATTTGGATTCATCCTTCTTTGAGGTTGTCTGATTGGTCTACTGTTTTCCTCAATATAGATATGATGGATGCAAGTCTTAGGATCAATACCCTTCATGTCGGTATACTCCCATGCAAATGCAGTAGAATGTTTTTGCAAGATTCTGGTTAGTTCTTCTTGTTGTGACTTCTCCAGATGTTTGTTGATATTCAATGTCTTTTCTGGAAAAATCTCAAAAGCAGAATTACCAAATTCTTCCATAGAGTAAAGAGACATTTGTCTTGATGATAAGTATTCTATGTCAGATTCCAACTGAAATTGTGTGGGGTCATATTCTGAAGTTATCTCAAAATTTTCTAATGTGTTCAGAATTTGACTATCCTCACTAATTTCAGAAATGGTAAAGACAAGTTGTATAGTGTTCTCATCATCGATCCATTCATTGTCTCCTATTTCTGTAATTGCTCTTGCGGGAGGATACAAATTGAATTTCTTTGTCGAATTACCATTAGAAATGTACATGTCTCCAGATCTACAACTAATAAAAGCATCAGCTGTGGCCAGCCAAGGTCTTCCTAAGATAATTGGATGTCCTCCTAGATTGCTTTTGGGAGTCAAAATCATAAATTCTACTGGATATTCCCAAAAATCTAAGGAGACTGAAATATCTTCTAATACACCATCTGGTTTAATAACCGATCGATCTGCAAGTTGCAATAAAGTAGGTGTAAAAAGAAGGTTAGGAAGTTTTAACTGTTCCATAGTCTGTCTACTCATAATGTTGATAGCGGCCCCTAAGTCAATCAATGTGTTTGGAATTTCTATCCCATTTATATGTGTCTTGACAATTGGACTTCCTGGATCTACATACTTCTGCATGGTAATTTTCCCATCATAATGTCTGCAATCTTTCCTACCAGGTGGATTCTTCTTGTGTCCTTTAGCTTCCTTCCTGGTCTTTTGAAACTCAACTCCTTTATGGTTTTTGCTAGAATAGGAATTTCTCGAATGGCTTGTAGCAATGGAATCTTGATACAAACATTCTTCAATTCATCTAGAAAGTCATAGTTAGGCAACCAGATTTGTTTTTCCACCCCCTTATCAATTTGTAGTCTTTCCGGAAAAGGAGGTGTAGATGAAGATACAGGTTGCTCAACTATAGGAGTTGTGGATGTTAGCTTTTCTTTTTCTTTTTTCTTTTTGAATTTTGAAGAGATTCTTCCTCAGAACCCTTATTGACTTGAAGAGAGTCCTCCTCAGAGGTATCTTGCTCTTGAATGTCTATAGAAGGTTTTTCTAAAACTCTACCAGATCTGAGTTGTACATCGTTGAGAGGAACAATCATATAGGTAGGAAATTGTTGACCTTCTACCATATAAGTAGTTTGAGGATTCTTATTGTTAGGATTTGGCAATGGCTGAGCTGGAAGTTGATTTGTCTTCTGTTGGTATGGGAGCATGAGTTGAGGATTTGTATTTTGTTGAGAAGGTTGTTGTTGTGGAAATGGCAATGAAAGTTGTTGTGGATTTTGGTTTGGAAATTGTAGAGCTTGATGATTTTGAAAATATGGAGGATATTGATAAAATTGAGCAAATCTCCCATAAGGATTTTGCATCCCTTGTACCCATGGCTGATATGAATTTTGATGTTGGGGCCAAGGTTGTTGCCAAGGAGTCCAATTTGGTGGGGTTTGAAGATTCATAGGGTTATTAAACCCTTGAGATTGTTGTCCCTGCCAAGGTCTCCTTGCGACAAAACAGAGAGATTCTATAGAATTTGGATCTTCTTGAAAAACAGCTTTGAGTCCAGGGATTGAAGGACAATCCTTGATCTCATGATTTTCTGAGCAAATCATACATGTTTCTACAACTTTTTCATCCAAGGGACATTCCCTTAAAGCATGTTTCTTTCTACATTTCGGACAAAAGATGGCTAAAGCATCTGTTTCTGCTTTCTGCTTGTTTTGGATTTTAAGGGTGTCTAGTTGTTCACTAAGGCTCCCTAAGATATCAGTTTTAAACTCATCAAGCATATTACCAATCTCTGCCCTACTTACTAATCCAGTTGCAGATTTGTTAGCCCTAATAAGAGAAGAATCCCTAGGCCCTTTTCCAGTTTTAGATCTTCCCCTTGAGAATTGGATACATAGTTCTGTTATATCATGAAATGGGAGTTGAGAAATGTCTCCTTTACCCATCATTTTTAAAATGTCTATCCATTCATCTCTAATGGCTTTTAATAGGAGGGCTTTCAAGGTTTCATTATCTAAGTTGCTCATCTTTGCTCTTTTCAAGTTGTATTGAAATCTTTAAATTAAGTCTTCCAAATTTTCATCTTCTTTTTGCATCATTTTGAATACCTCATCCTTGTGATTGGTGGGCATACAATAGTCCAAGTATCTGTCCAAAAATGTTTGTTTCATATCATTCCAAGTCCTAATAGATTGAGTAGCTAATCCCATGAACCATTTCAAAGCAGCTCCCTTCAATGTTGAAGGAAACAGTTTGAGTTTTTGAGAGTCTTCCATATAGTCATAAGTTCGGCACACAACTTCAAACTCAAACAGAAATGTTTCAGGATCTTCACTTCGCAATCCATAAAAGTTAGGGAGAACAGATGGTGAGATATTTTTCATTGTTGCATGAGTTTCCTCATCAACTATAGGGAATCCAAGAAAATTGTCCCTATTTCTACCGTTATTTCCTTCACCATTGTTATCTTCATTATCTCCTCCTCCTCTACCTCCACCTCTATTTATTACTTCCTCTGCCATGATAGTTTCTTTAGAGTCCTTATAGTCCTCTAGTTCTTCTACCAAAGAAGGATGAGAGAAAGTTTCTTTGTTTTCTAAGTGGGTTTTAGTAGGTGGTATAGGAGAATCCTCTAATTCAGCTGTTCTTTGACTTCCAAAAATTTTAAGGCTAGGGGTAGATGGTGGTGAATCTGGTCTATGCCTTGAAGAAGATGGAGTTATGAAAATCAAACTCTTGGCTTTAGCTATAAACCTTCCCCTAGAATCTCTTGCTCTATGCATATCATTTTTTTTATTTTTAAAAAAAAAAGTTGGGCTAATAATTCTCTTTCTGATCTTCCAGATCACGCTAGGTGCAAGAAGAGAGCATACTTAAGAAATTACTATACCAATAACTCTCTTTTCTGATCCTCCAGATCACACTAGGTGCAAGAGGAGAGCATACTTCAAGAAGTTATCAAGTTTTCCCTTCTTTTATGATTTTATGTATTTTTTTTTAAGAAATTGGCTACCTAGTTACACTTCCCCGGCAACGGCGCCAAAATGTTTGGTCAATTTAGTGTGTCCTAAATTGCTGCATTTAATTGTCAATCCAGGAATCGTAAGCTGATGAAGTGCGGCGCACTATATGTGCAAGATAACCTCTTTCTTAACTTTTTGTCGTTTGTGGTCTTTCTAAGGTAAAATGGAAATTCTAAAGTGAAAAGCAAGCTTGGTTATATTTTTTCAAGGAAGTGATTTCCCCTATAATGATTTACCAATCTTGAAACTTTAAAAGCAAATTGAAATTACAATGACAAGACTTGAAAGAAAGTAAAAGTGTACTGCTGAAATGAAAAGTGCTGCTAATCTAATGAATCAAAACAAGAAACTAGTGAACATGAAAACTAAACTATTCTTGCTGCCAACTGAACAAAAAAGAAACTACACTTATGGAAATTCAAAATTGCAATGAAATAAATCTAAATCAGATTACATCAATTCATTTTCTGACCCTTCATCATTAGACCAGCTATGACTTGCGGAAGTAATCATAAACAACTTGTGTAACTGATTATTTAATTTGTAGAAAGTAAACTAATACTAAACCATACACACATAATTCAATCCCTCGCCATCAGTCCAGTTGTGGCTTTCGGAGGCAACTGAAGATGTCATACATGATTTAATATATCTAAATTTGCAGAAAAGGAACTAATACTAAACTACACATTTCATCATGCAGCCCCTCACCATCAGTCCAGCTGTGGCTTTCGGAGGTAACTGAAGACGCTATGAGCGGCTTAATATATCTAATTTTGCAGAAAGGAAACTAATACTAAACTACACATTTCATCATGCAGCCCCTCACCATCAGTCCAGCTGTGGCTTTCGGAGGTAACCGAAGACACTATGAGTAGCTTAATATATTTAAATTTAACTACTGAATCAGATAAACAAAACTGAAATATACAAAACAAAACTGAAGTTAAACAAAAGCTGTGGAAAGAAAACTAGCAGCAGAATAATGTCAGTTTCATATCATTAGCCAAAATACTATGAAAATGCCCCGGGCTATCTACCTAAAACATGCACAAGAAAACTGATCAGTGATTTAACAATCATAAAAACATGAAAGACAAGAATGCAATGGAAATTAATGAACAGAAATGAAGCAACTATGAAATATGAACATGTAATGAGTTATGATACAATGACTATTTAAAGAAATGAAATGAAAAATATATACATTAATACACAGAACCTCGGCTGAGCAGGGGCCCTCTACGCAGCTTTGGTAACGATCCTCAACACAAATTAAGTTGAAAACAGAGTTTTTCACATTAAAAAGAAGTTCATTACAGACTGGTAGTATTACGGCTCAAGGCAGCGTAATCACTACATAACAGAGTACGCACATCAACTCAACAGCTATGATCAACTAACAACTATCAACTATCAACTAACTCTACGTGCGTATGCAAACGCTCTATATAAAGCAATAAAATGTAACTGTCTCTTGAAGTTTATGATAGCAGCCAGCACGTAGACCACTAAGGCCACGGATATAGGAGTATGGCCATGTTGGAAAACGGATCTATGGAAGGTGGGCGCTTGAATTCAATTCCAGAACTTTGCACAGATGTCAATTAACTTCCGCAAGCTTGGAAACGGCCGTATGGATGTTTATATGCCACGAAACAGAGTCCAGCCGACATAGAACTCCATAGTTGACTTCCACGTGGATGGCTTTGACAGCGGCTTTCTTTGACGAATTTACTTGAACCAATAGGACACGAACCATGTCCTCGTCATTCCTAGCCTGCCCATGTGGCTCGTTTCCTTCGTAGACACCTGTAACATCGATTTCCACAAAATAGCTGCGGAAAGTTGCAGCAGCTGCGGAAAGTGACAAGTTTCCGCAGCTGTATGAACAAGATCTAAATCAAATAGAAAACACACAAACATAATTAAAAACCATGTTAGATACCCTTTTGCACATGATATTGACAATTTTGGAGGTTTAGGTGAGTGAAAAAGATATGGAAAAGTGTATGGTCAAGAGGCAAATTCGGGACTCTAGGAAAAACAATAGATTAAATAGGGTGAAGTTTCATCTCCTGAATAGGTTGTGTTTGAACAGAGCTTCCACGAAACCCTGCCATTTGAAAAATCAACCACCATTAGAAGGGACCAGTTCAGCTGGGAATTAACATCGAAATTAAGACCAAAAACTCTTAACTTACATAAGGCAATAGTGTACCTGTGACAAATTCCGAGAAATCCTATCACCATAGGGTTGCAGCAGCAGAAGCAATGGAACCTTCAATGAAGGAGGAATATGCTATAACCAACAAGAGTCAAATGAAATCGATTTGACCATGGGAGGAAGCTTTGAAACTCATCCCAAATTTCATGACATTCTCAGAGAAACACCATAACCCTCTTACAAGCCATAGTTGAGCAAATGCCAAGAAGACACATTAGCCTTTCTCGGAACAAATCCATCATCGATTTGCGGGCAATCAAGATCAACAGTGTAAATCCTTCCAAGTGCCTAATTTATACTACCCTTAGGAGTCGTGTGACTACTAGTGCCTTGCACCCAATCGCATGGAGAATTAATGAACCTCATAACTTAGAATATCGAATACAATTGCTTACTATATGGAGTATTTACAAATAGTAGCATGCTATAATGAATGAATATTTTTGTTTTAAATGCAATACACAGTCTAACTATGGTATGTTTCCATCCGAGTTAATAGTTGGGTGCTCATCATGCTACTTATGTTACAATGTTAATTAAAATCTTTATTACAATCATTTTATACAGGTCAACCACTATGGTATATATATATATATATATATATATATATATATATATATTATCTTTTTTTTCTTTTTTCTTTTTTCTTTTATGATGCTATGGTTGGTGTTAAATTTTGTGAATGAATGCTACATTTTTATATTGTATCATGATTCTAAATTAAATTGTGAAAATATATAATACTGATAAGGTTTATTGAGGAAAATGATTGAAACAAATATGAAGAAAATCACCAAGGGAAAAATTAATGTAATATGGAGGGCTACTTTTGTTTTTAAAATTGACCATTTTACATGGTTAGTAAAAGCCCTCAAAGTAATTGTTGAAATTCAACAAGAAAATGCACACACACTAATGTGGGATCACAGATCACACAGTGATGGATCTTAGCGACATGTTAGCGTGCAACCAATTTTTAAATAAATTGGAAAATTAATTGTAATCTTATCTCATAACATGTAATAGTTAACTAAGTGTGATAGACTTAGTTAACTCAAGAATTTTGAGTTGAGGGTCAAAGGATAGGCATGTAGAGTGATTCTATTATTAACAGGGTCCAGTTGCAGTTGTATAACTAGTGTGGTTTGAGTGTGATCAGTTAACTCACATTAATTGAGTTAAAATCAGTTTAACTAGTTCTAACTATTTGATGAGCTAGTGCAAGATCAAGTGAATTAAAATAGATTTAATTCACAAGGAGTGATCTACGAAGTAACTGATGATTCACTATTTATAGTTGTACGCATGTCAATTCTTGTGGAGACCTAGTTGAGACAAAGTTTCAAGGCAAGTAAACTATCAGTTGTATTTTTAGAAAACTTCCCAGATGTAGTTATATAACCACAAGAAGCCCATGATGAATTGTGTAATCAAGGAAGGCTAAATTTCCTATTTAATAGGGGTTTAATTATCTAGGGATTGCGTAAGGAGGGTAGGCTAAGGGTAGGTTGATAATTGGCTATATGTTTGTCCAATTTTTCCTAGATCAGTGTGAATGGTAGATTGTTTGAGGTTGTGGTGAGCACAAATACATTGTATTCTTTCATGATTCCTGGGTTGATTATACAATAAATATGGAGGGGTTTTGAGCAGTTGATTTCACCAGGAAAATATTGTGTTGTGCTATTGATTTACTTCTTTCTCTTACTTGCATGTGATTGAGTGATCGTGATTTATATTCTAAAAATATTGTAGAAGGATTTCGTATCTTGTTTTAGTACATTACATGATCGGATTGAATCCATTGGTGTAATTTCTACATGGTATCAGAGTGCCAAGAATTACAATAGTGGAGAAGAAATTGAGTTTGTGTTGAACAATATTCAAATTTGCAGATACTTTCTTTGGAGCTAGAAGCAGATCAAGATGTCTTTCAATGACTTGAGACTCGAATATGCACTCGAGGGAAGTTCGAATTATATTTCATGGAAGGACAAGATGGAGGAAGTGTTGGAGGACAATGGGTTGAAGGAATTCATAGATAATGATATTCCCAAGCCCGCAACAACAGATGCCCAACTTCTTGATGCATGGCAGAAGAAGGTAGAAAACGCAAGGAGGATCTTGTTACAGGGAGTTAAAGATCATATTGTCTCGAGTATCGATGGAAAGGCAACTCCATATGCTATGTGGAAGGCCTTAACAAATCTATTTCAAAGCAGTAGTGACCACAAAAAATTGGTACTCAAGGACAAGGTCAGGAAAATCAAAATGGAGAAGGGTGACACAATCCAGAAATACTTGACCAAGTTCACTCAATGTCGAGATGAGCTTGGAAATGTTGGGATTACTATAGTTTATGATGAATTGGTGAGCCTAGCACTTCCAAGTTTTCCCAAGAGCTGGCAGAGTTACCAAGACTCTGTGAATGGGAGGGAGTAGTTACCATATTGGGACCGACTATGGTAAGATTTGGTACAAGAAAATTTTCAGTGGGATGGATCCTCATCCGAGACTAATGATGAGAAAAATTGTGCCTTGGCTAGTAAGGCAAAGAAGGGGAAGGGGATGAATTCCTTTTCCAAATCTGAGACCCACAAAGACAGCAAGAAGCGTGACATGTCAAAGGTGAATTTTTTTCACTGTCACGATCATGCACACTATGCCACAAATCGTCCACAAAAGAAGAAACAAAACAAGAAGGCTCCAAGAACTACATCAGGTGAAGCTTTGACATCACAGTTTGAGTTGGACTTCTCTCTGATGGCATGCATGTCTTCAACTGTGATGGGATATATGTGGTACTTGGATAGTGGAGCATCTTTCCACATGACGGGAAACAAAGAACTCTTTAATAGATTGGAGGAGAAGGATATTCAGATGCACATCGAGATGGGTGATGACGAGAGGTATAGCGCTACCAGGAATGGTATTGTTACTTTCCAAAGATAGTTAGGTAAACCTTTCATATTAAAATATGTCATGCATGTACCAGGCTTGAAAAAGAATTTAGTTTTAGTTACTATGTTGGAGGATCTTGGATATGATGTGGTTTTCTGTGAAGGAAAGGTGTTCCTTCATCACAAATCCACATCACAGGTAAAGAAGATTGGGGTTCATGTTAAGAACCTATACAAACTTGATGTAGATGGCTACGTAGCATTGAGTATTAAAGCAGGGAAGGTGGTGAGATGAGATACAGGTGAGTTATGACACAATATATTGGGCCATCTACACCACAGTACTTTGAGGATCATGCAACATATTTCTATAGGTCTTCCAAAGGGTACTCTTGCGCATATAGACACATGCAAGGGATGTACCATGGAGAAGTATACTAAAGGCACTTTTCATGAGAAGGAGATCTAAGAAACGACAATCCTTGAGAGATCTCACTCGGAAGTGTGTGGACCATTCTCTACACATTCCACAACAAATCATAGGTATTATGTGATTTTTGTTAATGACTTTTCCAGAAAGTGTTGGATCTTCTTTCTGCAGAAGAAAGATCAGGTATTCTCCAGGTTTTATGAGTTCAAAGCACTAGTAGAGAAAGATACAGGGAAGAAGTTGAAGGCTCTAAGGAGCAACAAAGGTGGTGAGTATATCTCTAATGAATTCAAGAAATTTTGTGCTAAAGAATGAATTCAGAGAGAATTGATCGCATCTCCTAACCCACAACAGAATGGGGTTGCATAAAGAAAGAAAAAAATAATTGTGGGAGCAAAACAAGCTATGTTACATGATCAGGGCCTACCATTGCATCTGTGGGCATAGGCATGCAACACAATGGTATTTGTGCAGAATCGTAGTCCTCATCGGATACTTGGCATGAGTACACCGGAGGAGGATTTTTCAGGTAAGAAACCAGATGTTTCATATTTTAAAAATTTTGGCTCATCTATCTGTTTCCATGTGACGAAATATGCCAGGAAGAAGCTAGAACCAAAAATAGAGGTTAGGATATTTGTGGGGTACACTGATACTCCTCACGACTATCAGGTGTATTTTTCAGCTAACAGGATGAAATTTGTCAGGAGAGATGTTAAATTTGATAAGGAGAAAGCCATGTGATTGTCCCTTGAGAGGGAGCTTGACTTGCGTGCAGATGAGGAACTCTTAGTTCCAAAGGATGAACCTCGGGATGTGGAGCAACCAAAAACAGAGGATCATGGAGTGGCAGAAAACATTCATGCAGAGCCATCCACCAGAAATGGTAGGAAGCGCACCAAAGACGCTGACAAATTGATGCTAGATGCGATAGAGCATGTAGGAGCACCTACATCACATCGCAAGCAGAGAAGGCCCCCAGATAGGTATACTAGATACATGGATCTTATGAGATAGTGTATTGTGACATAACCATCCTCTTTTGAGGAAGCAGTGCAACAGCCAACATGGGTTGATGCCATGGTTGAGGAGTATGACTCCATTATCAGAAACAGTGCATGGGAAGTGGTCCCAAGACTAGCGAGGAAGTCAGTGGTTGGATCTAGGTGGATCTACAAGGTGAAGCAAGCAACCAATGGGAGTGTGGAGAAATACAAGGCTAGATTTTTGGCCTGCGGATTCTCACAGGTAGAGGGGATTTACTATGAGGAGAATTTTGCACCGGTTGCAAGGTACTCATTGATTATATCTATCCTTGCACTCTTAGCACAAATAGTGTGGAAAACACATCAGATGGATGTAAAGACTACCTTTTTCAATGGAGTTATTGAGGAAGAAGTGTACATTGAGCATCCAGAAGATTTTGATACCTTTGAGAGGGATTCACATGTGTGTAGACTCAAGAGAGCACTATATGGGCTGAAGCAAGCACCTCATGCTTGGTACACCAAGATCGACATCTATTTCACCAGGTTGGCCTTCAAAAAAAGTGAAGCAGATGCAAACCTATATCATATTTTGGTTGATGGTAAGCTTTTGATTATTTTAATTTATGTTGATGATCTAATATTGACAGGTGATGAGCAGCTCATAACTTCTTGAAAAGAAGATCTTGCAAGAGACTTTGAGATGGACATGGGGCTCTTGCATTATTTCCTTGGCTTGCAAAATATGGCAAAGAAATGGGGAGCTATTTGTATCTCAAGTAAAGTATGCCAAAGAGATTCTGAGGAAGTTCCACATGGAGGGCATCAAACCCATGGAGACTCATATTGCAGGTAACTGGAGGAAGGAGGATGCTACTTTAGGTGAAGTAGTGGATGCTACTGTTTACGGGCAGCTTATGGGTTCACTTATGTATTTGGTGAACACGCGACCAGACATATTCTATGCAGTTAGCCAACTTATTCAAGCTGTGGTTAAGCCTACCAAGCTCTTTGATAAGACGGGGAAGCATTTTTTGAGATATCTCAGGGGCACTACAGAGTATGGATTATGGTACAAACAGACAGAGGGACTGAAGCTTCAAGGCTTCACCGATGCATATTGGGCAAGTAGTCCATCAGACAGGAAAAGCACATCAGGGGGCATCTTCAACATAGGATCATCAATAGTTTCTTGGTACAACAGGAAGCAGATATCAGTTGCACTCAGTTTAGCCGAGGCAGAGCACATGGTAGCTAGTCAAGCTGCATGTGAGGCCATCTAGATGAGGAAGATACTTGGTGGTTTGTTTAGTCATCAAATGGATATGATGGTGATACATTGTGATAACCAGAGTTGCATAAAACTCTCAGTTAATCCAGTATTCCATGACAGGTCTAAGCATATTGACATCCGGTACCACCATCTCAGAGATTGTGTTTAGAGGCACATTATGTTGTTGCAGTACATTCCCACGGAGGATCAGGATGTAGATATCTTGATGAAGGCGCTTGTGAAGAGAAAATTCGAATACCACAAAGGAAGGATTGGGGTAGCATATAATCCCTTTCTTGTTGAGAGGGAGTGTTGAAATTCAACAAGAAAATGCACACACACTAGTGTGGGATCACATGTTAAACACTGATGGATCCTAGTGACACATTAGTGTGCAACCAATTTTTAAATAAATTGGAAAATTAATTGTAATCTTATCTCATACCAACTTGTAATAGTTAACTAAGTGTTATAATCTTAGCTAGCTCAAGAATTTCGAGTTGAGGGTTAAAGGATAGGCATGTAGAGCGATTCTATTATTAAGAGGGTCCAGTTGCAATTGTAGCACTAGTGTGGTGTGAGTGTGATCAGTTAACTCACATTAATTGAGTTAAAATTAGTTTAACTAGTTCTAATTGTTTGATGAGCTAGTGGAAGATCAAGTGAAATAAAATAGATTTAATTCACAAGTAGTGATCTACCAAGTAACTGATGGTTCACTATTTATAGTTGCATGCATGTCAATTCTCATGGAGACAGAGTTGAGACAAAGGTTCAAGGAAAGTAAACTATCATTTGTATTTTTAGCAAACTTCCCAGATGCAGTTATATAACCACATGAAGCCCATGATGAATTTTGCAATCAAGGAAGGTTGAATTTCCTATTTAATAGGGGTTTAATTCTCTAGGGATTATGTAAGCAGGGTAGGCTAAGGGTAGGTTGATAATTGGCTATGTGTTTGTCCAATTTTGTCTATATCAGTGTGAAGCAATTGGTAGAGTGTATGAGGTTGTGGTGAGCACAAATACATTGTATTGTTTAATGATTCCTTGTTTGATTATACAATAAAGATGGAGGGGTTTTGAGAAGTTGCTTTCGGCAGGAAAATCTTGTGGTGTGAGATTGATTTACTTCTTTCTCTTGCTTGCATGTGATTGAGCGATCGTGATTTATATTCCACAAATATTGGTGTAACTTCCACAGTAATGACAATTTTTTTTCGGAAAAGAAAATATTAATTATGGAAAAATCCATAAATTTGGAAAATAAATCGATAATTAATTTATGAGAACTCTTGGCATTAAAAGTTTTTATTTTTTTCTTTCTTTAAATTATTTTTAATTATGAAATTTTGATTTTAAACACATAAACAATACAAAAATTAGAAATTCGAATTTTAAAAATTCAAAAAATAAATTTTTAATTTCTAAAAAAATTAGTTTAATATTTATTTTTACCAAAACTTTAATAAACTTTTAAAAATAATTTCTAAAGATTTACAAATTAATTAGAAGTCAAAACCTTTAAACCAAACTAATTACAATATACTCTAACTATAACAACTTTGAAAAACAATTCTTAATTATTATATAACTTTCACCTCTACCTTTATTTTATTCACAAATTTAGCTAATAAAATATAGATTATTATAGGAAAAATAATCAGCAACAATATGATAAGCTTAAGTGGGATTTGATTAAATTACTTGTCAATTCAACGTATTCTTTTAAACTTAAAAAAAAAAGTTGGGAATCCATATTAGATTGTCTCTGTAGTTGTGGTTCTTAGGGATTTGATTATATTGTTTTCCAAACTTTACGAAAAAGTTGGGAATCCTATTAGATTGTCTCTGTAGTTGTGGTTCTTAGGGATTTGATTATATGAAAACATTTTAAGAACTGGTTATTCATCTTCAAATCATGTATCTAGTAATGGTAGTGTTGAAGAATTATCACCTGCTTTCACACTGACGTTGACAGAAATTCGTTCTCAAACTTTTTGAAAGTAAGTTGATCTGACCACCCTCCCTTCATTCGTACTCAGTAGCTGTGAAGCAACTCAGCTGCCAGTGGAGGGACCTGGGAAGGGAAAGGAAAGGAAAGCTTTCGATTTATTGGTTTCCCCAGTGCAAAGGAAATTCCAATAGTTGGGACGCACTCATTATTATGAATGGGGAGGTGGAACTGTCGTTTCCTGAACGTGGGCATGAAAGCGACTTAACGAGAGCATTATTGAATTTCCATGCACCCGAAAAAAGCGACTTAAATATATATTTTTCAATTCCAATTTAAATAAAATATTATACAGTTTTCTTATATTATATATAAATTATGTGTATATGAATGACGGTGTGAAATGAAAAAAAGCTTGCTCAGTAATGTTATCAAAACTAATAAGTTGCACAATGAATATTATAGAAAAGTGACTTGCAATTATTCTGCAACTTCCACTTTTAATTTAATCTTTTTCTAATCAATTTACAAAGTGAGCTAATAAAATATAGATTATTATATTTACTTGAATACAATGTTGGGAAAAACAATTTACAAGAATATGATAGGTTATTGTCTTTAAATTTTAAAAATTTTAAAAATTCTCATATGGTCTTGTCTATCAACCTTCTTAGTTTTAAAAGATTTGATTCTATTATTTTTCAAAATTTTGGTGTGTCTACAAGATTATTTATAACCCATAATGAAAATTCATTTTATTTATTTTAGATTTAATCATTTATTTATTTTCATTAAAATTATTATCTTTGTTTAATAAAATGCATTTAATTAAATACTTACATTTTATTTAATTTAATTTTATATTTTATTATAGCTTTTGTATTTTTATATGTTTTTTTTTTTTTTCTAAGTTAGAGTAATCTATTAACGGTGAAAAATATGGTACATCTGGCCTAGGCCATAACTGTGCCTACGAAGAGGCAATTTGAGCTGACAGTGACTAGATTTTGGCTGCCCTGCAAGGGAAACCAGCTTGAAAAACCCAAGACTGAAAAAATCCCACGCGGGGGATCGAGCTGGAATGTCTTTGATTTTAAACTTGGAGCATAGCTATAACACTGGACCATAACAAGACTGGACCGCTGTAAAGACTGAAACTGGTCTTTGACAAAAATTGGACCAGAGTTGAAAGAAACATTGAAACAGCAAAACACTCCCTCAGAGAGGGCCGAGAAAAAACAAAAGAGACAAGAAAGGAGGGTCGGATTACTCCTCAGGAGCAACCTCCTCGATCCTGCATCCGAAATCTTCTGGTTCGCTTTGAGCATGGGGGAATTCAACATTGTGGTGGACCGCAGTGGGAGATTCAGTGACAGTTGCCTGAACGCGAACTGAGTCATCCTACAAAGACGCCCTGGTTACCTCAGTCTGACCCCTTGTGTCCTGTTGCACCGTGTCCAAATGAGCGCCGTCGACTGGAGCTTGCTCTTCCGGCGGATTCTCCGGCAGCGGCTCCTCCAAGAAGACCACCGAGATGGCCACAGTTACGCGTGGTCTGTTGAGAGCAAAATCGAACGAGAAGAGGGCCGTATGCGACTGAGCAGGCAGCGCATCACCTGAAGGCGAGTCAAGCCTGTGGCTTGAGCGGAGCAAGCGCCCACGGTAGAGGCGAGGGAGGCTGCCAGAAGGTGCAGAGGTGTCAGACGGGGAAGAAGAAAAGGAAGGAGAATACCTTCTGGCTTAACGAGAAGACCCCCTCCTACACCTCATCCTCTGCCGAAGCCTTGGCATTTTAGCAGCTTTAACCGGACTGGAGCTCTGAAGCGACTGAGTGTTAACAGGGCACGTCGCGGGTGGAATGCCCAGAACCACCGTCGCGGACAAATAAGAGCCAGCTATAGAAATGTGAATGTTGTCATCGGGCTGCAAGCAACAGGTTAGACGGCTGCGCTTCCCTGTGGTGGTGCGCTCTCTGGCTCTGTCCAGAACCGAATTACATTGCGAATTCATCGGCTGGGGGACTAGCGGATCCATGGCATTTAACATTCCTTTCCTGCAACACTCAGAACGCCGCATTGAATGACCAGGCTTGCAAATCTTATGCAAGATGTTGTTGCGGCAGTCGAAGCTGCCTCGAACATCCCCTGCGATAGTGAGAATCGCCTCCATTTCAAACGCCATTAAAAGCAAGCGGTGGAGTATTAACTGCGGGCAGGTGGTCTCAATGCAGGCGTGAGGGATGGCATGTGGCCTCCCGTCCGACTGCCTTGCGTCCTATCACCCTCATTAACTACACTAACACCCGCATCTGGGGTTGTATTTTTATATGTTGATGTACATGTTATTTCTATTTTATATTTTGATATACAAGATTCTATACTTGCAATATTAATAATTGTATACACTAAATATTATGTATTAAGGTAAATAAATAAAATAGTATTATATAAGTAAAAAAAATATAAACAAATAAATCAAAAGATAAGTTTAGAATTGTGATATGTTTATATGATATGAGATATTTTAATGGTGATAAGCTTCATAGGGGTTTAAAAAGATTTAAGAATTTGTACTTCACCTTCACATCATGTAAGTAGTAATAGTAGTAGTAGCATTGTTGAAGACTTTTTTTATGATTATGATGATTTGCATAGTTAAGGAAATAGTCTTCTCTTCTAGAACTACATTTTTTCACAACAAGACTATAGTGGTTATATTTAAGGCTTATGAGTAATTAAGCAACATGCATGAGGATATTTAGAACATTGTGGAGCAAAAGAGGATTGCCACATTACCATGAGTGCTTTCCACAAATACATGTGTGTCAATGAAACCTTAGCGTATAGAAGCTTGCAATCCATGACTATGTTAACAATGTTTGAAGTGAAGTGGATTTGATGCAAGCAAACTTAGATTGGTTAAATAAGATTTAGTGTGAAGTTACACAAATTGCATTGTTCATCTTCCAAACTCCCACAACATGTTCCAAAGATGATCCATTCTTATAACCAAACCATCATTTACTATGGATGCATATTATTCGACACTTCACATATTTTACTCAACTCAACTCCACATGGCATATTGTATAACAAGAGAAAGAACTAATCTAATTTAAATGGCCAATTAATTAAATCAACTAAATTATAAAAATGCTTTTACATTTTTACTTATAACTTGAAATATATAATAACAACCATATAATTTAAAAGTATAAACACACATTTTTGAATTCCTTTCCATTTTTATGAGAAGACTTGCAATTTAGATGTAAAAGTTTAGACCATGATATCAACATCATATATTCACACCTTCCCAATAAACCTTTCCAATAAAAAAAATGAGTGCATAAAAATTTCATAATATCTTTAAAAATAAATAAGTTGGAAAAAAAACAAACAACAAAAGATGAAAAAATGAAAAAATGAAATATAATAGTAAGTATTAGAACCTCTCATCTTTTTTGAGATCGTCATATTTACATATGGTGATGGACAATTCATAATGGGCAATGAAATTTCACAATTCTGCCATTTGATGATGCCATACAACTCACAATATTGTAATTAAAATAATTGAATGTGATAAAAATAATTTCAATATTGATACTGTAATATTATAAAATAGTGGATTTGGGTAATATTGATGGTGGGTGTAATTTTTTATATTTTTAAAAATGATTTCTTTTAATGAAAAGTAGAATAATTAATATATTTTTCAATCATTTCAATCTAAAATATATAAAATATTTATTTTTTATTAAAAATATTTGTATTATATTTCTTTAATTATTTTTATAATTTGAGTGCTAAAATAAAGTCAATCTTCTAGTTTTCATCGTAGAGTATTTTTAACCAAAATCATTGTTTAAATTAGCTATAGCTAAAAGCAATTGAACTTCATTAACCTTGGTAGAATTAAAACTATCATTTCTTAAAGTTGATAACTTACCATGTATTCTTCAAAATAGAATCATAAAAACATTACGATTTTGTGATGTAACTAAATATATTTTCACCAAGAATACATATAAATAAGAGCTTAAAGAATGGTATTTAGATGACTTGCTTGGCTAGAATGTAAATGAAAATAGGTCCTTATTGCTTCAATTGTGTGAAACAAATATTAGTAGTTTTTCCTCAAAGAGGATGATTTGATGTGAAATTATTCTCCATATATTTTGCCCTTTTTCATTTTTTCTTTGCATGCATTTCATTAAGAAAAAACTTGAATTGGATAAGTAATCAATTATGAAAGAAAATGATTGATAGCTAAGACCCATATCAATTTCATTTGTAAAGTTTATCTTTGAGTGTGGTCAACTACTTCCAAGTGATCTTAATATTCAATGCTACAACATGCACTACATAATATAATAGAAATTCCATCACTAGTAGATGATACACACAATTCATGCACATCACATAAACCACCAATTAGTAAGAAAATTGTAAATCTACTGTTAGAAAACCAAAGATACTTGTAATTTTGACATCAGAGAACATAACTTACATGATTGGAATGAGATAGAAGCATGTTATAGAAACCACTTCATTGTGGTTAGCTACATGGATGGATCCTTAACAAATATTAGGGTAGTGTAGTTCCCTATTTAGTATAATACCAAGAGGGGTTTATTAGTAAGGAAATAGTGTAATAAGTTATTCATAGTCATGGTTTTAATAATGGGAAATTAAGTCAATATATCCATTCATATGAAGGGGGTGAAGGGTTTTTTTAATTGATCTAATGTTATAGGTATTGTTGGGGGGTGGACGTGTGGGTATACAAGTAATACTTTGAGGTATTACAGGTAATTTTTTTGCATCTAACCAAATGGCCTGAAAACCCGGATCAATCAACATCCTTAACATTTTTTCATTGTACCTTTGCAAATCCCTAAGCATTATCTCTCCAAAAAATCTAATTTTCTGAGTCATTAACTCAAAAACTATGTTTTTGGCCCCAACACACCCCACACTTCAGTCCATTTGCAATGGTTGAAAGTTGCATAAATGAGCACTTGCACTGACTAGCATAAGATGCGCTCCTTTGCAGGTGCAATGGTTCTAGAATTTCGAGAGAAAAAAAAATATTTACAAAACTTCTCCTTTTAAAAGCTTATAAGGTTGTTTCAACCATTTACCATTGATAGACATCCCAAATTCCTACTTTACAGGTCTTATCTCTTATCCTTAGAGCTTATCCTCTTTCATATGTGTATCTAAAGCCTAGATTGGTAGATCATAAACTACCACTTTCACCCTATAAATTCATTGCCTCCCAAAGAGTCTTGGTTGACTTTTGGAGATTATTAGTTCCCTTATGTTGTTAATTTTAGCTTAAGGAATCATCATCAACTAATGCATTAGGGTTGAAGTTGAAGGTTTCATTTGTGGAAAGAAAGGACAATATAATTGGGGAGATATCTACCACAAATCTACAAAGTCAAGCATCTATAAATGTTTGTAACTCTCTCCTTCATTTATTAATACAAAAAGAAATATGTATTTCCTACACTTATGTCATATTGATGCTTATGTATTTCAATGCATTTGACTCGTTGATTAGAGATATTTTATGCTATGTGGATATTGTAGTTATCTTACTTGTTTTAGTCATTTTGCAGGTTCCATTTATAACGGTTGGAGCCAAAGTTGGAGTTTACAAGCAAGGAGAAGAAGTGCGATTACTACAGATTCCAAGTAGGTATTTCTTTTTTATTTTAGTTTCTCTAAGGAAAACATAGTTAGTTTTACCACTCTTGTTTCTAGATGAGGCCACTAGATCAAGGGAGTTCCCTTTTGTCCGCAGATGATAATCTTCCACATAACAATAGGATTCCCTAACACATGCAATAAATTATTTTCAAGGTATAGGAAGCCCTAGACTATGTATCCCAAGACACACATATGAGTTAAAGCCATAACATACATGTTACAGGGCATTTTGTCACATCTAGAAAATAGGCACGCAAACCGGATCATTCAACATCCTTATGCATTTTTTCATCATCCCTTAAGAAATGCCTAAGCATCAATTATCCAAAAAATTCTGAATTTATGGGACTAACTGCTCAAGATCGTTGTTTTAAGCCCCAACATACATGTCCCTATATCCCATCTATGCTCAGAGTATGTTGCATGCCTTCTCACCATCGCTGACTAGCACAAGTTTCTCCTTTCTACAAGTGTGTTTATTCTAGAAATTTGAGAAAAATAAAAAACACCTCTCAAGCTTCCTCTTCCAGAAGCTTCCAAGGTGGTTTTAACTATTTACCTCAGATAGAGATCTCAAATTCTGTTGAGATTCAACAAGATGATGAGCTTAGTGAAAAGAGTCACCTTCACTAAGTGGGCTCGCAGGCTATTTTTGGCGCAAGTCTATTTTTAGACATGGTGATCATATTTCAGAAGTTGCATGATGCTATTTGTGGATGGTTGATCAAGTTGGAAAAATAGATGAAATTATATTTTTAGAAGATTGGGCGAAGTCTATTTATAGATCGTCAATCTAAAAATAGAAGTGTCGATTATTATTAGCTCTTAATAATAATCCGACAATAAACAACAACTTATTCTCTTGGAGCACTTAATTTCAGTGCACAGATTTGGAAAATCAGTGGGCTAAAGGAATTACGCAATTCCTAAGGGTTTACTGGAGTTCATGTATAGAGGAATCAATTAGAACTGAAGTGGCAGAGTTATGACAGAGTTGGAAGAGTAGTTCATGGAATTGTATTCAGTTTAACTCAATTAGACTTAGTTGAGCTAGTTGTATCTAGTCTAATTGAATGATAAACTAGTGAGAGTAGAGTGAATTAATTAGTTAATTAATTCACAAATAATAACTCATTAATCAACTGAACAATACAGCAGTTAACTACAGTGCATTGGAGTTCCAGTGGAGACCCAATGGAGAGATAGGTGAAAGGGCGAGATGGACTATCTGTTGTGACTATAGTGATGCATTGATTGCATCACACACACATTGGAGTTGCCAATGAGGATTACACAGTCAAGCCAAGAGTAATTCAAATTCATTCAGAGCTATTCTTCAGCAGGGATTGTGTAGTGGAGGCAGGCTAGCAGGAGGGCAAATATCGGTGCATGGATTTGCAGATTTTTCCAGATTAGTGTGTGATGATTGATTTTACTGATAGATTGATGTACTAAGCTTTGTATGAGATTGTTACATGATCTCCATGATACATAATATATGAAAGTTGGGGTTTTTAGCTTCAGGCTTTCCCGTTAAACAACTGTGTTATGTGCGATTGTTTTTCTTTATGCTTCACATGTATGTGCAATTAATTTTTTGCAAAATATTAATAGTGGAATGATTCTGTATTTTGCAAGAATTTAAATATTGTGAGATCAGGGGAATCTGGATGTATGCATGCTTAGTGTATACTAATTTCTACATGTTATCAGAGCATTGTTAATTCTTGAAGATTGAAATTGTGAAGAATTGGTGAGTTTGTGCTGGTGGACAATTCGAATTTGCTACAGAAGATTCTTGGTGCAGAAGTTGAGTATACATTGAAATGACTTTCAATGGGTTGAGATTGGAGTATGCCCTTGATGGGAGCTCGAATTACATAGCCTGGAAGGACAGGATGGAGGCGGTGTTGGAGGATAATGGACTGAAGGAGTTCATCGATAGCGATGTTCCTAAGCCGGGATCTAGCGATGATGCATTACTTAACGCATGGCAAAATAAGACAGCAAAGACAAGAAGAATTCTGTTGGAAGGTGTGAAGGACCATATTGTGTCTAGCCTTCATGGGAAAGCCACTCCATCCTTAATGTGGAAGGCTTTGACAGATTTGTTCGAAAGCAGAAGCGACCAGAGGAAGTTGGCGTGTAAAGACAAGCTCAGAAAAATAAAAATGGAGAAGGGCAACAGTATTCCAAAATACCTCACGAAGTTTTTCCACTACAAGGATGAACTGGGAAGTGTGTGGGTTACTGTTGATGATGAAGACTTGGTGAGCTTGGATCCCCTTGGGCTTCTGAAGAGTTGGCATAGCTACGAAGACTCTGTCAATGGATGGGAGAAACTGTCGGGATGGGAGCGACTTTGGTCAGATCTTGTGCAGGAGGAGATAATGCGGGGTACCAGGGATGGATCTTCATTGAAGAATGAAGATGAAGAGAATTGCGCTTTGGCTGCCAAAGCAAGGAAATGGAAGGGGAAGATATATCCTTCAAAATCTGAAGCTAAAGGCAAGAAGCAAGATTTTTCCAAAGTGAAGTGTTTTCACTGTCACGAACATGGGCATTTTGCCACTAACTGTCCACAGAAGAAGAAGAACCAGAAGGTTGCTGGAGCTGCAGCTGGAGAGGCCTTAGCCTCACAATTTGAACTTTATTTCTCCTTGATCGCATGCTTGGTTTCAAGTGCAATGGGATCGGTGTGGTATCTTGATAGTGGTGCGTCTTTCCATATGACGGGAGAAAAAGAGTTTTTTAGTGACTTGGAGGAGAAGGACCTCCAGATGCATATAGAGATGGGCGACGATGGTCGGTACAGTGCGACTGGAATTGAGACCATTACCTTTGAGATGGAGTCCGGTAATCCATTCTTGTTGAAGGATGTTATGCATGTTCCAAGTCTGAAGAAGAACTTGGTCTCGGTCGTAATGCTGGAAGACAAAGGTTATGATGTTGTTTTCAGTGAGGGAAAATCCTTCGTTTGACATAAAACAATGGGTCAAACCAAGAAGATAGGGGTTCGAATTAAGAATCTCTACAAGCTAGAGGTAGATGGTTGTGCTGCAATGGTGGGCAAAGCAGAAGAAGTGGTGAGTCAGGATGAGGGCGAATTATGGCACAGGAGATTGGGCCATCTTCACCATGGTGCTTTGAATATTTTGCAGCATATTTCTACTAGACTTTCCAAGGGTACTCTTGCGCAGTCAGATCAGTGCAAGGGATGTACTATGGGTAAGTTTGTGAAGACCACCTTTCATGAGAAGGAGAACCATGCTTCGGTGATCCTGGAGAGAATTCACACAGACGTGTGTGGACCTTTCTCGGTTGCTTCAATAGTAAAAAACAGGTATTATGTTATATTTTTTGATGAATATTCTCGTAGATGCTAGATTTTCTTCATGCAGAATAAGAGTGAAACGTTATCAAAGTTCTGTGAGTTCAAAGCATTGGTGGAGAAGGAGTCGGGGAAGCAATTGAAAGCTCTATGGAGCGATAATGGTGGCGAATACATCTCGGGCGAATTCAAAGAATTCTCTAGCAAAGAAAGAATTCGAAGAGAACTCATAGCGCCTCATAACCCATATCAGAATCAGGTCGCTGAGAGGAAGAACAAAATGATCGTGGGTGCTACATGAGCGATGTTGCATGACCAGGGCCTACCGATGCACTTGTGGGCGGAAGCATGCAACACTATGGTTTATGTGAAAAACCTTTGTCCTCATAGAGTACTTGGCATGAGTACACCTGAAGAAGCTTTTACTGGTAAGAAGCCTGATATTTCTCATTTGAAGATTTTTGGCTCATCTGTTTACATTCATGTGACAAAAGACACCAGGAAGAAGCTGGAGCCGACAGCAGAAGTTGGGATATTTGTGGGGTACACAGAAACACCCCATAATTATCGTGTGTATTTTTCAAACAGTTGGATGACTGTGGTGAGACGGGATATAAAATTCATTGAGGTGAAAGCCATGAAGTTGTCGCTTGAGAGGGAGCTACACTTGCATACAGAGGAGGAACTCCTTGTTCCCAAAAATGAGCCTCTAGATGTGGATCAACCATAGGAGGAGATTCATGGAGTGGAGGATTCCACTCATGCAGAACCAAACATCAAACAAGGCGGAAAGCGTACCACAGAAGCTGAGAGATTGAAGCTTGATGCGGCACAGAATGTAGGAGTCCCTACATTATAGCACAGATAGAGACATTCACTTGACAGTTATACTGGATACATGGCTCTTATGAGAAAGTGTATCGTGACAGAGCCATCTTCTTTTGAAGAAGCAGTGCAGGAGCCCACATGGGTAGATGCCATGGTGGAGGAGTATGACTCTATTATCAGAAACAGTGCTTGGGAGATTGTTCCAAGGCCGGTGGGGAAATCAGTTGTAGGATCAAGATGGATCTACAAGGTAAAGAAAGCTGTTTATGGGAGCTTCGAGAAGTATAAGGCAAGATTTGTTGCCTGGGGCTTCTCACAAATCGAGGGGATTGACTATGAAGAAACCTTTTCACTTGTCGCACGGTATTCTTCCATACGGACCATCCTTTCTCTCTCAGCGCAGATGGGTTGGCACATTCATCAGATGGATGTGAAGATTGCATTCCTTAATGGGATCATTGAGGAAGAGGTGTACATTGAGCAGCCTAAAGGATTTGAGATCTTCAGCAGTGATTCGCATGTGTGCAGGCTCAAAAGAGCGTTGTATGGGCTGAAACAAGCACCACGTGCTTGGTACACTTGGATCGATAGCTATTTCACTGGACTTGGCTTCACCAAGAGTAGGGAAAATTTTAAGAACCCCCCTAAATTTATATATATAATAAATGGGCGAATCCCCATGATACATAGGAAAAATGGAAGGTGATTTTATTAATAATATAATATGTATATATAATTTTTTGGCGAATCTCTCACGAGATTATATTATCTTGTAAAATCATGGCAAATCACTACTACAAAATGGTGAATCGTTGTCTAGTAAAGTTCGGGGTGTTGGTTCCAATGAAGATATGGTAGTTGAACTAGGAGTTGAAGGAAGAGAACCACCGAGACCAAGCATGGCACATGGTGACTCGTGAGGGAAGTAGTTCTCGTGCAGTTTGGAAAACACGTTCTTCTAGTTCTGCTATGCGTAGTGTTGTTGCTCATGCTACTACTTGCACTGATACTGAGGTTGGAGAGGAGTTCGAGGAAGCATGGAAGGTAGCAGTGTTGGAGAATTACAAAGAGTACCCCATGATGGGATCCATTTTTCCCTTTGGTATTTGTGCCTACAATATCTTATGTCCATTGAACCAACAATTAACCATTCAACCAACAATCAACTTGACTGAGTTGATTAGGTACGAGTCAAATTAGACTAATCTTAAAAAATATGCTTTGCACTATCCCATATTTATCACACTAAAGCTACACAATATTGTGCATTTGCACCCAACTCTCATGCACGCACAAGAAATTTTCATTAACATCTATAACCCTAACCAAGTGAGAATTGATCAACAATTTGCACCAAAGTTTTTTATAGTGTTGAAAATTCATAAGAAATTTAGATCCATGGTACCTTAAATAAATTTTGAGATAACCACCACAAATTCGACCACAATAGAGAAAACTTGTTAAACCTACAAAAATTAGGATTCATGTTCCTAGGAATGATCATAAGAAGTAGTTGGCATATAGGTCGAGTTGTGAGCCTTGACACATTGATAATGCAATGGCTTAGGTCAAAACTCACACATTGAAAAGTCATCAATGAAGAGAAGACAAGATCATTATGAATTACACATACTCCAAAATTCCTACCAAATTCTACTTAGTTGTCCCCAACTCAACTATACATAATCTTATAGTAAATAAAAATTCCACAAAGCCTTCTTAACATAGCTAATAAATGGCCATTGGAAGAGCACCCCTTATATAATAGTAATAGTAGCAATCAATAGATTATTTCATATTGAACTTCATAGCCATAGCACTCCTATGTATTGTATGATGTATTCAACTTGCATTATCAAATATAGATAAAATCATACTTTTGATTGATACATTTAAAACATACTTGTGCACAATGTTGAATGCAATGCCAGTCAAGGAGTAAAGTCGGTTTAACGTGTATTGATCTATAAAATAATGAATAAACTTAGTAACACATCACAACTTTCATGTTTGAAAATATTATAAAGCTTTCATGCAAATCCATTGTTGTTATAGTTCCTTCTCTTGACCATGTTCTGCATAAGCATGGAAAATCAAGTAATATCAGCATTTGCACCGAGAGGTGCAAAGTAACGTCGAGGAGTGGGGATACATCTTCCATGCGAGATAAAGGTGATGTAGGTGATAAAGTTGAGGCAATACAAAATGTTTTGGAAGAATGGGTGGTTTGTTTATCAACTTTTGTGAGTTATCTTGAAAATTTCTTTGTTCTCTTCAAGCCTACCTCTGAAACCTTCAAAAAAACTATCCACAAAATGCATATTCAACGGACTCTACGGAATATGTACCTAGTTCGTGAGAGGAGCATTAATCTTTGTTTAAAATATAATAAAGTGAAAGTATAAGATAGTGAACAACTTCAACTCCTCCCTAATCTTAAAAATTCTATATCTATCTAAATATTATCATTTCCATGAAATAAAATTGGTCACAACTCTTTAATATAATAAAATAAAAAATTTAATTAAAAAAATATATACATCAAAACATAATTGATCAAATTGCTATCTATTATCTAAACCCGTCACCTTTCGTATCCCATTCATTTAAATACACTTGGTTGCATTATCATAAATTAGAATATGTTCATATGTATAATACAAAGTGCTTCACCCTCAAATATAGTTTTTCTCCCCCTTGATTTGGGTTCTCTGGTTTGCATTGGTCCTGAATTCATGATATACTTACTATATAGTAACCAAAAAGACAAATAAAACAATCGGTTCTATTTTAAGAATGTAGCCAAAGGCAACAGACTGGTTTCATTTAGATATAGGTAACCCTCTGAATGTAGACCATTCCTTGAAGAACATTTTTATTGATGAGGAATTTAATACAATATTCATTTTTCGAAATAAAAATATTATTTATATAGATTTGTGTATGCGGTAAACAATAAATAAAAAGTTTAACTAGCCTTGGGGTGGTCAATATTTATAAATTTTATTTATACTTGCTTTACCATGTATATCATATACCTATCAGTCACAAACATGAAAAGTTGTGGAATTCACAGTGATGATCTGCTCTGGAAACACAACCAACCTTTATTATTACCAATATTAACTTTTATATAGTAGCACATATGTAGATAAAATTTCCAGCTTCCAAAGAGACAAACTTGCTTCTCCAACATGATCGCACATTCTTAACTACTAACATTTCTGATTGCTGAATGTAAGAAAGATTTCTAAGTACATCTAATCTACTGTGAGGCTCGAACTCCTAGACTACATTCTTTTTTACCATGTATCTATAGGCTGCAACCTTCTTCTTGTTTGAAGAGGAGTTGTATATTATCAGAACTACCTTCCCTACCTCTGATGCCTTGAAGGAATTGCAAATTGACTCATCAGATGAAGGTAACTTTATGTTCTTGTCAATTAGAGTTGGATAGCTTCCCTGTGCACTCAGCACAAACTCTGACCAATAGGAAACATCCCACCCACCAACTATGAGGTCCCATAGAATTGTTGTTTTTAGTTGTATCTAGATTAACTGCCACCTCCAACTTTTTTTCATTATTAGGCTTATTATAGATTTTTCTAGAATTTTTTCCTTGGACATGTTGCTAACCGTACAAAGACCACAAAAAATAATAAACTTCTACTGATGAGAGAAAAATCATGTGCTCCAAATCTATGACACTTCCTTTCAAATATCCTGCTACACATGCTTTATAGACAATCTCGGCAAAGTATTTCTTTTTGTTTTTTGATAATGTAAATTGTGCGCATCCCGAACATTTTCTTGTCATTCAATGCATCTTCAACACCCAATTACTGTTGTGCAATTATTTTTTGATCTTGAAGCATATGATAAGAGTGTTTTCCTGATGCATATATGGCAATGTCACCAACTACATTAGTCCCAAGGTCAAATGAATGGGTTCAATGATCCATCTGTTGTTCCTCACCAGGGTAGTAGGATAATTTTTCCTCAAAATGAGAGTCCACTTCCCACGAAAAACATCTCTGCACCTTTTCTCTCATCTGGTGACTGGTGTTGTAGTTCATTCCATGACATTTTTATAAAACACCCTTTCATCATGATGCTGACCAGCACAAACAGATGGTCCATCAAAGTAAAATGAATTACCATTGCTCTATTTTAGGCACATATATAGATAAATGGATATTCCATGGCCACAGTTGTATTCTTCAATATCTTTAGTGTTGTTTTTAGTTGTATCTAGATTAACTGCCACCTCCAACTTTTTTTCATTATTAGGCTTATTATAGATTTTTCTAGAATGTTTTCCTTGGACCTGTTGCTAACCTTACAAAGACCACACAAAATAATAAACTTCTACTGATGAGAGAAAAATCATGTGCTCCAAATCTGTGACACTTCCTTTCAAATATCCTGCTACACATGCTTTCTAGACAATCTCTGCAGAGTATTTCTTCTTGTTTTTTGATAATGGAAATTGTGCCCATCCCGAACATTTTCTTATCATTCAACACATCTTCAGCACTCAATTATTTTTGTGCACTTATTTTTTGATCTTGAAGCATATAATAAGAGTGTCACATCCATTGCGAGTTCAAACCCCCATCTCCTTCGGGTTCAGCTCCAAAACATCCAATCATCATATAATTTGAGCTTAAAATTTCAAGAAGACTGATAAATTATGCCTTCCAAAAATCCTTATAAGCATGAGGTTCCGAAAATCCTTATAAGCATGAGGTTGAAATGGCAGGTGGTGGGAGGGAGAAAGTAAAAAGACAGAATGGTAATACAGATTAATGGATCCCTTAGATTGAGCGACCAGGAAGCCAACCGAGACTTTGAGGATTACAATCCAAAGGAAGCTATAACATGAAAGAAAGGAAAGAAAAGAAAATTAAATGATATTAATGTTAGTTCAAATGCCCACAGGTGAAAGTACCAGGAAGCAAATCGATACTTCGAGGATTACAATCCAAAGGAAGCTGTAACACAAAAGAAAGGAAGGAAAAGAAAATTAAATGATATTAATGTTAGTTCAAATGCCCACAGGTGAGAGGAAGGAGGGGAGGGGAAGGAAAGGAAAAGAAAATTAAATGATATTAATGTTGTTCAAATGCCCATAGGCCCAAATAGGACTCAAAAGTATATGAAGGCACAATGATCCATACTGGGCAAACAAATGCTTAGCTATTAGAATGGATTTAAGTGATAAAAAAATTATGAATTTCTTCCAGGTCGTATTCAAGAAGATTCTAGCACAATTATTAGAGATGCGAAACTTGTTGCTGGAATTTGTATCAGCCATACTTACGTTCAGTTCTATAAATTGGCAACTTCATCCAAAGATATATTAGGCCTTCATTGATAAGATGGTATATCAGTATGAAGATTTCCACAGTTCCCCATATTGTTGTTGATACCTACGTTCAGTCCTGTAAATTGGAAACTTCATCCAAATACATAGTATGCCTTCATTGTTAAGATGGTATATTAGTATGAAGATTTCCACAGTTCCCCATATTGTTGTTGATCATGATATTTTGGATTAATATTGTGTGTCATGTTTTAAATATTCCAACATAGTCCCAGAATTTCAAGTGGACTCTTCACTCATCATGTTTTAATCCAAAAATACCATGATCAGAAAAATTCAAAAATGGCATGGCATATAATATAGACAATTTGTAAACTAGTAGATCTTATAACAGACATAGATGGGCTACTAAATTGGATTTCTAGATAAATGTCTTTGGGATGGATTAATATTGTGTGTTATGTTTTAAATAGTCCGAGCCCACATTTCAAGTGGACTCTTCACTCATCATGTTTTAATCCAAAAATACCATGATCAAAAAAATGACATGGCATATAATATAGACAATTTGTACACCAATAGATCTTATAAAAGACATAGATTGGCTAATAAAATAGATTTCTAGATAAATATCTTTCAGATGATGTGAAATCACATCATCAATGGAAACTCTCAAATTTCTCCATGGGCATAAGATAGTAAAAATTGGATTTCATAAATAAAAACTCTCAAATTTCTCCATGGGCATAAATAAAATTAAGAGGTTGAAAAGGTTGTGCTTGGAAACCAGTTCAGAGGGGGAAACGCTATAGGTCCGAAGATTTCCTATTTTGGGAGATGGAAGAAAGCAAAAAGAGATAATGGAAGTAGTACTTCTTGACTGCACAGTACTTTAACAAATAACAAAAATAGATAATGGAAGTAGTCCTTCTTGAGTGCACAATACTTCAACAAATACATATATATAGTTAACTTAAAAATTTTAGATTAAACCAATTACATTGATATAGAAAGGGAACAGAAGGAAGACAAATAGTCATGGATGAGAACCAAGTTTGCACTGTTGAACTCTTAATCCACTGTGAACTCTTAAAAGGCATTAGATTGAACTAATTACAGTGATATAGAAAGAGAACAAAAGGGAGACAGATAGATCTGGATGAGAACCAAGTTTGCACTGTTGAACTCCTAATGCAGTGTGAACTCTTAAAAGGCATGCTCATAATATTCAATCATTTAGTTGAGCATGTGATCATCTACTAGTATAAATTTACACATTCTGTATTTTGAAAAGGCTACAGTAAGTTTTTTGTACACTTCAGCAATAGAGAGAATCAAAGAGAGAGAACCATCCAGTTATGTTTCTTATGTAAGTTGTTTCCTCCAGAAGAATCCAGTATGGGGGTATTCCCCAAGAATCATCACCATAAAGTGAATTAACATAGAAAACTTGTCAAGTTCCCTTTCTTCTAAGTATCATCTTTGAACCAAGACGCCTTGCATTATGGTAGCTAACACCTCCACTTAATCCGATTCATAAGTCTTCCCATTCTTCCATAAATCATGAAATTGATTTTGTAGGTTTGCAAACTTGTTGGAATTCCCACATCATTTCATTTTCAAATGGTTTGGCATTCAATGAGGAGTACTTAACTTGATAAACAATCACTCGGAAATTTACTAGTAACCTTAAGCTTCAAATACAGTTAAAAACTACAAATATCAAAGTGCAAGAAGTAAACCCATATATTATAAGTTATAGGCTCAAAATACTAGTAAATTAACCATTAGAACCCTTTTAAAAAAGGAAGTGCTTTCTGCTTTTATGTGGAAAACGCTACCTTAAAATTGCAAATAGAAAGAGAATCAACAATAGCTGGCATTTTTTTTGAAATAAGAGAAAATTTTACAATAGTAGCCCTGCAATAGTCATTGATGCTCGAATCTGAATTCGAATCTCTCAGGTCTTGCACTAGTCAGATACAGATGTCTACATACACAAAATTTAGATATTTAAATTCAACCCAAATGAAAAGGAGCATCAATACCTTGCCCCTGTTTGGAATCCACCATAACAACTTCACTATTGCAGCAGAACTCAATTTATGGTCATGCTGGAGCATCCTGATTCGGAGTCTGGATCTGGCTTCGACTCTCATTAGGGCATGGAACACCTATGATTCTCACATCCTGATCATCAGGAGATCTGCAATGTGACATCGTAGTCAATGTCAAGTTGCACACAATTTGATTCTGATACTGGCTTTCGCCAGTGATTGAAAGGCCAGTAGCCCTCACACCATCATCACAAGGAGGGTTGCACGATGGAAGTGGAATTGAAACAGAATCTCATGAACTCTGATTATGATTCTGGCTCTGGTTCTGGCTAGGGCTTAAAACACCAATACCCCTTGTATCATCAACATCATCATCACCATCAGGTCTGCAATATGGTATTGGACTTGATATCAAATTGCACGAATACTGATTCTGATCTTGGCTCTGGGTCTGACTAGTGCTCAAAACATCAATACCCCTCACACCAAGACAACCGTTGTTGCCATCGTCATTAGGTCTGTGCTCCAGCCAAAATGGAAATGATGGAGTTGACATCAAATTGAACTCAAATTCATCAATTGGAGGAGACCTTGGTGATGGTGGTGGATTGGACACCAAATTAGACATCTCAGACATATGATGAAAAGTAGACTCCCATCCTCCTCTTACCCCTATTACCCCTCCTTGCAATGAAAATCCAATAGAAATATCCCTAGGTCCACTAACAATCTCACAATCCCCAACTCTGGTCAAGTCTATGACATTCTCCAACCCCAATTTCCCTCCTCCCTTGCCATGCTGCTCAGCGCTAGCCCTAAAAATGGGACACAAGGGATTCTTATACAACCATGAATCCACACACTTTGCATGAAAAGTATGCCTACAAACAGGCAAGATCCTACATTTCTCACCCCTTTGAAATCCATCCAAGAAAATAGCACACTCTGAGCAATCAAATTAATCCACCCACAATCCATTCTCAATCCTATCCAGGCAATTCATATTCCTAGCACTATCATCATTTGTGCAAAGTACTCCATCTAACACAATATACATACCCCCATGTTTATATTCAAAGCAAGGCAGCTTCTGCACCTCCTCCTGAGACATACCCCCACCATTCCCACTGACAAAGGAAGAAGAAGAAACCCCTCTCTCTACAAGCCTCCTGGCATTCACACTTCTCCTGAGTGCTCTGCCCACAATACACAGATGAATTGAAGCCAGAATTCCAATTCCAAGGAAAAGTAAAACAACTGATATCACCACAGCCATTACCATGATCTGTGTAATTAGAGTAACTATACGAGCAGACATCAGTCTTCCACACTACTCTAATGTATTTCAATGATTCCCAGTTCTTCTATTATATCTTTTCTATAAAAAGAAAACCAATTTTAAAGCTGAGACGTGTCACTTCAGTGATTCATGGCTACAACCCTCACAGAAATGTCTTGGGAATCGAACCAACTAGGCTACCTGTGGTAAATTCCCAAGGCAAAACATACCCAAAATGTTGTTACCAATATGAAAATAAAAGTATAGTGACCATACTGAAATTAGCTCTACAATGCTTACACTACTACATTTGGCGGAAATTCCGACGCTTTTGACCAAATGTCGGAAATTTCCCCAATTTTTTTCCATCCCGCCCGAAACCGTTGCTATACCGACGTTTATAGAATGGTGTCGCAATACCGACACTTAGAAAAGTGTCGCCATTGCGACGTTTGGAGGAAGACGTCGCACTGGCGACACTATGGCCCAATGCGTCGCTATTGCGACGACTACAAGTGCGACACAATGTCTAAGTGTTGTAATTGCGACGTTTGGAGGCCTTCGTTGCAATAGTGACGCCTTTTCCGCCGTCGGTATAACGACACTTATATGCGCACTAAATACAAAAATGAAACTTATATGCATGCTACATAAAAATGATTTTATTGTTTCGTATCTGTCGTAATAGCTATATTAACGTCTGATATCATGCGCGCATCCGCCCTCCGCTCTTGCAGAACAACATTCTCCCTCATCTCTTGCAGAACAGAATTTGCCCTCAGCATTCGCCCTCAGCGTTCGCCCTCAGCTCTTGCAGAATAGAATTTTCCCTCAGCATTCGCCCTCAGCGTTCGCCCTCAGCTCTTGCAGAATAGAATTTGCCCTCAGAATTCGCCCTCATCATTCGCCCTCAGCTCTTGCAGAACAGCATTCACCCTCAGCTCTTGCAAAATGGTAAGTTCTTACTACAGGCCCTTCCTCCTATAGTAGGGTTGACTCTATTTGGGTTTTTTTGGTCAATTCCATTGGATTGTGTTAGGTTGTAGGGTTCTCTCTAGATGTCAAGAATCAAGATTCAATACCCTCTATTATCTTCATCACCCAATAAAAGATTTAAATTTTTCCCAAAGAAACGCTTATTAATTTGGCAGCCATTATTTCTCCGTGCTTTAAAAACCCTACATTTAAATGAAAACAAGCATTGCATTTCAACTACAAAAATCTATTAGTGTTCAAATGTACATGTGTGCTACATTAACGTCTGATATCACGCGCGCATTCGCCCTCCTCTTGCGAACGGCGCTCGCCCTCGGCATTCACCACGAGCTCTTGCGCCCTCAGCATTCGCCACGAGCTCTTGCAGAAACAGCATTCACCCTCGGCTCTTGCGGAACGACGTGGCCCTCAGCTCTTGCAGAACAGCATTGGCCCTCAGCTCTTGCAAAATGGTAAGTTCTTACTGCTGGCCCTTCCTCCTATAGAGGGTTGACCCTACAGCCTAACCAAATAGCTCCACATGAGAAAACTTTTCATAATCTTGGGGCTGGATATACTGCAGAGCAAACAATTGTAGTTATCATTCGTGCTCCAATATATTAATATACTTTTTACATTGAATTGAAGAAAGGGAAACAAGCAAATGCTAGCCATCATACAATGCTTTGACATAAGAGTTTTGAGTGACATACTTGAAAAAATAACTCATCCACTGATATTTATAATCATTTGAGTTATTCAAGTTAAACACAATGTCAAGAATCAAGATTCAATACCCTCTATTATCTTCATCACCCAATACAAGATTTAAATTTGTCCCAAAGAAACACTTATTAAATTGGCAGCCATTATTTCTCCCTGCTTTAAAAACCCTACATTTAAATTAAAACAAGCATTGCATTTCAACTACAAAAATATATTAGTGTTCAAGTGTACATGTGTGCATCACTTGTGTAGGGTATTCCTTTTCCACTTTCACATTATCCAAGAATGTGTGCAGTATAGTTCATATTTTTTGTGATTTAGATTATCTTGAAAAAGGAAAGGTAAATTATTTCACATGGAAAAAGAAGGTTTTCCCTTTTTACTACTGGAAATGGTACAAAAAAGTTCCATTTATACCCGAAACTCCTATGAAACAGGAACCAAATAAAGGCCATGTCCTCAATGGACATCATTTGGCTTTGAAAATGGCCATTGCACCGTGTTGTTTCTTATATTACAACACGATAGTTTCTTAGGTCATTTCTTGTTTCTTGAGATGAAAAAAAACCAAAGAAATCGTGAAGATCCTTTTAAGAAATAAATGACCATTTCTCAATCATATCTCAACTATTTTTTATTTTATTCAGTGGTTGATTACTTTGAGAGAAATTTGACACTTTTATAAGGAATATAACATAAAAACACATGGGAAGGAATTGATGATGTAGATGACCTTTAGTTGTTGTCAATTAAGAATTGATAATACACGATGCATGTTCTGTACTACAAACTAGATTCCTTCCTGGAGTTAGGACACGGAGTATTGAATCAAAGTTGTAGTTTCTAACTTCTTGTATTGGTTCATCAATCTTGAAATTCAGACATTGCATGTCTTCATTGCTTCATGTTTGAATAATTTGCATCACATCGTACAATAGGAAATTAGGAATTATGATTATTATTACTTTATGGATCTGTTAAGTTACTTTTAAGTTTGCATGGTTTAGTGTGAAATTATTCTAGAAACCAAGTCAAGAGCCCCCCAACTCTCTATGTTTACTACTATCAATCAAAATATTGAACAATAGGGTCAGACATGCATCCTGAAGATAAAATTGCCAGGGTATTTTTGGGTAATTTCAAAAGGAAAGTCCCCAAACACATATAATCAAGGAATTATAACGTGATTTCAAACATTAAATATCAACAAAATTGTTTAAAGGATATTGAAAGGAAAAAGGTGATGGAAGATAGAAAGTGCCTTACTTAAATGCTCTAAGGATTTTTCAATAGTTGCTCCAAAAGTTTCACTTCAAGGCCCTTCAAGATCGTCTCCAACAATGCTATACCATCAGCTTCAACAATGTTGCTCCAAAAATGTCCTCAAGGTCTTCACAACAAGTTTACTAGAAGTTGCTCCAACAATATATTCAATAAGGTCTTCATTGTCAACTCGTCTCTTGTTTGGGTGCCTTAATGTGCAATGGCATGTTTCTAGGACTAAATTCAATGCAAGGCATATTTGAAACTCTAACTCTGTCGTCTAGTGTCTTATTAGAAATTATTTCAGTTTTCATTTTGTGTTTTCAAGTTTTTACATTTATAATTTTATTGCAATGTGGCAGACTGATGAGAGCAGTGCAGGAACAACCCAGAGACGGGATGCTCGTGGAAAGAGGCCAGCGTAAGAACATGTAAAGTGCCAGCATTGCTCTATCTTCAGGTATTTTAGTTATTTACATAATTGAAATAATATTAATTTTGTTCAAATATGCATACACCTAGCCATGGTACGCCTGATGATTCCCTCTTTGAGGAAGAGCTTTCTTCATCCCTATCTCCAGTGTTCTTGTTGCGAAAAAAGGCACGAGATGCAAGGTCAGAATTTAATACTTTGATAGACGCGCCTCAAACACCTGAAACAGAAGAGAGTATAAAACAACTTATGAGCCAACTAGAAAGATATCAGGTAATAATAAAAATTCAAAAGGATATGTTTTTTGTTCTGCATGAGATGAATTGTGATAGTTTGATTTTTAATTTTTACATTGACTAAACTAACAAAAAGTTATTTTGTATGTAGCGTTTTCTGGCACTTGCTGAATCTGATGTTGGTGGTACTGGGACACAAGGGCAAGAGATTGCCCAAAAACCCTCTCGTACACCTTCTACTCCTTTAAGTGCCAGCCAAGAAACACACCCTGCCCAAGCAGACACCCAGCCAACCGCTGAACGTGTTGGCAATGATGAGGCTGATATGGCCAACTACATTATTGCATTTCCTGGAGCTACACGTGTCAGCTCCACAGGGACCATTAATGGCACGTTGTTGGTGAACGATAAAGGTGTCCCTATAAAGCATGTACAACTCCCAGGTAAATTTTAATATTTTAACTATTTCATGTACTTTATCTAAAACATATTTATCATGATTTTTATTTTTAAATTAATGATAATATCTTCTTCTTCTTTTTTCTGTGTAGGAAACAATGAGCTCTACAGGTATCTAGAGAGCCATGCGTTGGTAATTTTTGGCCCAAACATACGCACAGGTTGGAATTCCCAGAGTTCCAACCTGAAAAAATAACTTCTAGATTATCTAGAAGCCCTTTTTGGGGTCGGCACATTTGACAGAACAATGGTGGCTCGGGTAGCCAGAAAATATTTGAAATATACCAGGGAAACCTATAGGACGCAATTGCAATTTAACCCTAGATATGAGCATCCTCTCACAGTTCTAGAGAGTGAGTGGAGAGCACTCATCCATGACGAAAAAGAGAAAAGGGTAAAGAAAGAAGGAAAAATGCCAACTGGACCCGCAAGGTAAATTACAACTTTAATTCAATAGCTTTAATTTTCTCTATGTCTAAAATAAAAGTGTGCTACGCCATATCTGACTTTAATCTTTTGATGCTAGGTTGCCTGACACCTCAAAGGCAACCAAAGCTAGGATTGAAAAAAAGGGCCATCACAAGCTAGGCCAGGGCGGCTACTTGAAATTGGTCGCAAGAATTGTAATTAAGTAGCTAAACATATTATAATTAATTGTATCGCCTTCCAACGTTTTTGTAATCCTATCAAATATGATTAAAAATACACAATCATATGTAATGTAGGGTGATGACTTCGGAATAGAAACTATAGAGGAAGATAAAAATATCGCTTTCCATTTCGGCTATCAAGCCGTAGTTGAACGTCGCATAAGCTTGGGGCAGGTCCCAAGATCCATAATGCCTGATAAGGTAAAACATTAACCTTTCAATATGTTTGTTTTCATCCATAAATTTAATGTCTAACAACTTTGTTTAAATCAGGGGAGCAACACTACCGACGACGCAAATAACCCAGTTTTAGAGCCAAATGTAGATGATCCTCACATGCAACCTGATCATTGTAGTAGGGACCAGGCCGACAATGCTACTATCAGTGAGGGTCGTGACGGTAATTAATTTCCACTTATAATTTTTTCTAATTATACCTTGATGGTTTTCCTTATAACGTTTTTTTTTAAATGACAGAGAATGTTTCCCTTGAGGATCTTACCACCAGAGAGGAAGACAGGGCAACAGTCCCAACGGCGACAACTGGTGCACTACGTAAATAATCTCATTGCAATTTTTTTATTAATATTACCGAACTAGTTCAATGATATTTAAAAACTGACAATTAAAATTTAATATTATCTTTTTTTTTAGGCGATGACCCATCACTGGATGAGACCAGACATCGTGACTATGCAACTAGGCTAGCGGCGACAACTGGTGCACCAGGTAAATAATCTCATTGCAATTTTTTTTTATTAATATTACCGAACTAGTTCAATGATATTTAAAAACTGACAATTAAAATATAATATTATCTGTTTTTGTAGGCGATGCCCCATCACTGGATGAGACCAGACATCGTGACTACACAACTAGGTCAGCGGCGACAACTGGTGCACCAGGTAAATAATCTCATTGCAATTTTTTTTATTAATATTACCAAACTATTTCAATGATATTTAAAAACTGACAATTAAAATTTAATATTATTTGTTTTTGTAGGCGATGCCCCGTCACTGGATGAGACCAGACATCGTGACTACGCAACTAGGTTAGCGGCGAAAACTGGTGCACCAGGTAAATAATCTCATTGCAATTTTTTTTATTAATATTACCGAACTAGTTCAATGATATTTAAAAACTGACAATTAAAATTTAATATTATCTGTTTTGTAGGCGATGCCCCGTCACTGGATGAGACCAGACATCGTGACTACGCAACTAGGTCAGCGGTGACAACTGGTGCACCAGGTAAATAATCTCATTGCAATTTTTTTTATTAATATTACCGAACTAGTTAAATGATATTTAAAAAATGACAATTAAAATTTAATATTATCTGTTTTTGTAGGCGATGCCCCGTCACTGGATGAGACCAGACATCGTGACTACGCAACTAGGTCTGCGGCGACAACTGGTGCACCAGGTAAATAATCTCATTGCAATTTTTTTTATTAATATTACCGAACTAGTTCAATGATATTTAAAAAATGACAATTAAAATTTAATATTATCTGTTTTTGTAGGCGATGCCCCGTCACTGGATGAGACCGGACATCGTGACTATGCAACTAGGTCAGCGGCGACAACTGGTGCACCAGGTAAATAATCTCATTGCAATTTTTTTTATTAATATTACCGAACTAGTTCAATGATATTTAAAAACCGACAATTAAAATTTAATATTATCTATTTTTGTAGGCGATGCCCCGTCACTGGATGAGCCCAGACATCGTGAATACGCAACTAGGTCAGCAGTGCGGGTTGAAAGGCACGAAACAGGAGCAAAGCACGATGATATTGATGATGTAATTAGGAGCTTTAAAATAGGAAGAAGAAAAAGAAAATTTGACAATGTAAAATATTGTATTATTATAAGACAAACGTTACCATACTTGGAACGTTTTTTGCGTTATATAAAAAACTCATTTATCATACTATTTTTATGTCAAGCATTAATTGCAATGTTTCCTTGCGTACTTTTTGTTGAATTGCTTTTTTATTAGTTATTGAATATTTTTTTTATGCTCATGAAAGTAAAAAATGAAATATAGATTGGGTATTGGGGAATTGAGAGTGATGTGAGGGGGGGGGGGGGAGGGGCCATAAGAGCTTCCACCTTCACGTGGTTGGCCCTGTTTAGTAGAGAATAATTTATTGGAGCGATTTAATCTTGGAGCAAACCTCCCTTGATCCAGCGTAGCAACAAAAAAGTCACTGTTGACTTAGTTGCTACTCTTCCAGATCGTGGGAGGCTTGTTCCAAGTTCATGCGACTCCAATAAATTGTTCTTGAAATGAAGAGGAGCTTATTCATGTATGTTTTGACATTTTCAACATATGTTCTAACATTATCATAAGAATGCATCTTAGAGTAAAAAATACTACATCAATTACTTGTATTTATTGTATAGATAATGATGGATTTTGATTGACTTGGCAATGCAGGTACAAATCCTCTTGCATCATGAGCAATACAACTTGTCAACCAGGGTCATGTCCAGGATATTTTTGTTTGTGCGCTTGACCAGGCTCATAATGTCACATTTTGTAAGTTCCTTTACAGTTCATAATTCAATATTAAGCTTGTTCATGATTATTATCTAGGTTTTTTGTATGTGTTTTTTCATCTATTTGATTGTAAGCAACTCTCCATGTTTCCTGTTGTTCACTATGATTTCTCCCATTACCACTCCCAAGATGAATCCGACTTTATTGTTACATAGGTTACTTTATTGTTACTATGATTTCTCCATTTACGATTTCATAGGTTACATCATGTAAAGTTGTCAATCTTAGGTTGGTGATGAGCTTTAGTTCTCCAGATTTGGGGATTTTCTGATATTTTCTCCCTTATGTCATTCCTGCATCACCTCGTTGTTTGATCATGCCAATTGTATACCACTTGTACCAATTGGCACATGTCAATCCCTGAGTGGTGCCACATTTCACCTATTTTCAGTGAGAGTTTAGGGTTTCTCTAACATAGCTTCAGAAATCCGATTCAGTCTCTGCTTGAATATTGTGACATAATACTCATGGTTTGGATTGATGAGCATGTTCTGAATGGTTGGTTGATTCATAAGAACCACCCATATAGTCATCTTGAGATATTTCAGAAGTTTTCTCGGGTTTCCTTTTTCACCATTTCTAGTGGGTGGGATGGTGTGGGGTGATCCATCAATACTGGTGCTCTTGTAGTAGGGAATTTGTTTTTTGGGATATAAAGGAGCATTTGATGTAGATATCCCATTGGATGCATTCATAGATGGGCACGAGAGGTCAAGAATTTAAATTAAAAATATGCAACCTCTAGCATGGCAACCCGAAGGCCGCGAGAGACACTGGTTAAAGATTGTTTTGTGCTGGCCTTAATATAGTCGTGATTTCTTTCTATTATCTTAATGCAAATATATAGTCCGGTTTCATTAAAATGAGGATTGTGGTTGTATTTCTCTTTGGTTGTTTCTCTCTTAATGCTCCAGAAGTTGCCAAAAGTTGCGATAGTTGTTTAGTTTGCCTATTACAACTTAAAAGTGGTTTTTAGCAATGGGAGTCATGTTTTTTAAGGTTCATACTAATATGAAGATCTTGTAATTCTATATTCAACATAAGAGAAGATGGCCTCTGCTTTGGGCAGTATGAAAACAATTGCCACATCTACCTCATTGGGTAACAATGGAAAGGGGAAGAAGTTGGGTGCAATGTTTGATAATTATGGCAGACAATTGTCTTCTCTTTCATTTTTTCACCCATTTCCTTTAATCGCTCAAGCAGAAGAGGGACTCTGAGATTACGCGACAGAGAGAAGGTAGTTAATACAAGAGCTATGGAAAATGAGTTGTACTTCAACAAGGATGGCTTAGTGACAAAAAAATTGCAGGTCAGAGAAAAAATTATGTTTAAAGGAAGGTCACCTGCACGTGAAACTTCACTGCGGTGGATCTTTCCTTGTCCACTTATATTCGATTTTAATTTGTTATTTTAATTTTTCATGGAGGGTTGTTTTGGCATATGGTCTGGCATTCAATTGCACACTTACTGAAAGCATTGTCAATTTGTCTTGCAGGCGGTGTGAACAAACTTGCTGATCTTGTTGGAGTCACCCTTGGGGCGAAGGGCAAATGTTGTCTTGGAGAGCAAGCATGGTTCTCCGAAAATAGTTAATGATGGTGTGACAGTAGCTAAGGAGGTAATTTTTAGATGTGTGCTCTGGTTTTCTTTTTTAACGTTGTATTAGTTCCCCCTCTTAAATGTCTTAGATTTGGTAGGCATAATTTGAAAACTCAAAGGTGAAAGGAAACATATTTGTTACCTAGTGGTCTACTTGGCCTATGGACTAGCCACATTAGAGTAATGCATAAAGCTTTTCACAACAATAAAAGGAAAGGGTTATGGCTGAGTCAAATTTTATTGTTATTGACAGTGTAATGAAATGTATCTCAATGCTATGGTTTTGGCCTTTTTATTGGTTGAATTAGAGGACCCAGTTGAAAATATTAGGGCCAAGTAGGCTGGTTTTCCTTTTTGCTGATGGTTTGGTGTATCTAATTGAATTAGTTGCCTAAGGTATTTTTGGTTGCAAACTCCTTTTCATTTTTCATACAGTATTGGCCTTGTGGAATACATTTGATTGTGTGGTCTTGGTAGATCTACAACATTTGTAGTTGTTTAGTCTTATGGCCGAGGTGCACTTTTATTATGGAAATAGTTGATGCAATATTGTCATTTAATCCTTACTGCAGGGTAGCATGTTGAGAAGTTTCTTGTGAAACATTTGGAATTCAAAATGACACTTGATCCTATACAGCATCATGCACTTGACTTCAAAATTCATATTCAAAGTGTGCCAGACAATTCTTGCAAAATTTCAAATATTTATGTTGTTTTAAACCATTATCTTTTCATGTATTGGATGCTGAAAATGTGAAAAAGACTTTGGTATGAAACCAACTGGTGAATAATTTCCAGCAAAACAACCACTTCCAAGACATGATTTAGAAGTAGAACATATGTACTTATGAAGCATATAAAGATATCCTTGATGCATTGTCAATGTTTGGCTAGGGTTATTTTTGGAGAAAATAACTCCTTATTCCTAGAATAGTGATCTTAAATACAAGTAAATGCCAGAGAAGAGAGATCATCGTGTGACGCAACAAAACTAAAATTGGACCCCCAAGGAGAGCTGGTGTGTCTACAATCGTTGTGTCAGCATTTTCCCTTGGTGTACCCCGTTCTTTTCCTCCAGCCTGAGTCTTAATTGACTTCTTCTTTCTTCGGGTTTATTTATCAAATTTGTAGAATTTGATAAATAAATACTATCCACAATGGTTGGACTTTAATTTATATTCCTGACTTTATAATATCTCCAATCCTTATAACCAATGTTTAACTTTCAACACTTTGTATTTATACTCCACGTTTATTTTTAAATAAATAACTTGTAATGAACTTTCGGCTCTATATTTCACCACCCAGCCTTACAACAATCACGCTCCAGACTTATGCTAATTATCCGCCAATCATTTAATTAAAAAATTTCATTATACTTTGGCCCCACCTATATATATCAATAACCAATCAAACACTCGTATCATACTTGGCTATCCTCCGCACACCTTAGTTAACCTCCAGGCAAGTTCAACGTGCGGCCACCATCCGATGGCCCTTCTTCAAATCAACGACTCTTGGCAATTTCGCTCGGCTTCCAACGTCGGGCTTTAACGTGCGATTGCGCGGGTTAAACGGTGGTTTTCCGGGGGTCACTTCACCACGTGTCACATTCCCTATGGAATCGCTCGTGAATAGGAAATACCGCCTACTCCGCAAAAGCAGTGCGATATGGGCAACCCGCTTTTGTGATTCCGCTCGTGGTTTTGGTACAGGGCTTGACCACGGGTGCAAGTCTGGTTCCGCTATCCTTTTGTTTGTTAACTCATGTCCAATCCTTGGGTCAGGTTTCTAAAGCACAACAATCTTGTCTCTTTATTAAGCGGGATTTTTATATTTGAACAGTGTTCACGACCCCGGTTCTCTACACAAACCTCGCCTTCGGGTGGGGTGAGTTCACAGGTTTATCCAACAATTTACGGGAATTCAAAGACAGAAGAATGGAATTATCAGTACCCAATCTCCTCACAGTTAAACAATTCTTCACAATTAGCAGTTTGAGATAATTCAATGGCAACTAAGCTTGGAAATCATTTAACTGGAAACAATTGTTCACACAAAGAGGTTTATTGCAGAAATCTCCTCTCTACTCTCCTCTTCCCTCTCTACTTTTATTCATCCGAGGAATTACAATTTATATACATAACATATGGCTCTTCGGTTCCTCTAAGAGGATCGTTCTAGAAATCAAAAGGTCTAATTATAATAATTCAACTAACTTAAATTGTCCGACTCCTACAACTCTAACTAGTCTAAGTAATACAGTCAGCTGAGGTATTGACACCTAGCTGTTACAACTCAAATGTTTTTGAACCCTCCTAGCCACACCATGTGGACAAAACCTCCTACATTGCTGGCTAGTGCCTAATGCCCTTGCATCATCGTGTGACATAAACCTATTAACAAAAGTGAACAGGGTATGATTATTAATTATGGCATACTAAGTTGTCAGTGATTTTGACTATTTGTCTTTAACATGTAAAAATGTTAAATTCCAAACTTACATCATCATGGTTTGGCATCATGACCTTGAATAATTGTCCACCATGCTCATAATTTCATTGTTGTATTCATATCTATAAACAACATTTCAAATAATAATAAAAAAGTTCTATAAGAAAAATCCAGACCTCCATGCTGCTGCTCCTTGTGAGACAAAGTCAAAATTGCATTACACAATCTGACACATAAGAATCTCCTATATCCCAGTGGTATGTATCCAAACTCTCATAATAGTGTCTTCAAGACTTATGTTGACATTGCCAATGAGATATTTAAGCAATGAAAGATGGATCCTTCTTCATTGTTGTATATGTAACAGTCTTTTATTAATATAAAAATTGATGGTTTTGTCTTTCTGAAAATGAAATGTAAAAATAATTTATTGTGGTCAATTGAAAAGTTTTTTTTTAAAGCTTTTCATTATGGAAGGGTGACATAGATATATTCCCTTCTAATTGAAATTCGGACCTGCCCTTCAAATTTGATCACTTTGTGGGACCTTAACAAACAATAAAACTATTCCGTCGCGCGTTATATAAAACATATAACAAAACCTTTGTCAAAACTTCAAACGAACCCTTTAGCCGTGGGTATTTCATCACAAATTGATCATTTTACCATGTACCTTCTTCTATAGGAATATTCTTCCACTTGATTAGGTACTTCATAATGGTTATATGTCAAAGAGATACAGAATGTTTATCTATAACTTTTTGTGGTTCAAGAATCAACTTTCATTCTTCATCTAATTTTGGAAGTTCTATTTACATTGGTATATTTTTTCCCAAAACCTTTTTTAGGCAAGATACATGAAAAACCTTATGAATGCAAGAAGAAGGAAAATATAACTTCTATACCACTTGTGCAATCCTATGAATAATTATTTAGGGCCATAACAGTTTTGCAATGTGGAAAAAGTCGGCAAAAAGTCTCGACTTTTTGAAAAAATCCTGATTTTTTCCCGAAGCCAACTTTATTGGCCGAATTTTTGTCGACTTTTTCATCCTTGAAAAAGTCACGATTTTATCCTCGAAGTCCCGATTTTTTGCCGACTTTTTCGAAAAAATCTTGAGTGAGGTAGTTTCTTTAATAATTTTTTAATTTTTTTTGAAAAAATCAGGATTTTTTTCAAAAATGAATATTTTTGTATTTTTTTAGTTTTGCCGACTTTTTGCCAACTTTTTCAAAAAACTCCCGACTTTATCAAGTATTTCAACTTTTGGACCCTTGAAGATTTAATCCCGACTTCGACTTTTTCCAGATTGCATTTTTGAGCTAATTCTTTATTCTTCTTTTTCTTGAATGAAGATTGCTTATAATGCTATAATCTAAAAAATACCCAATTACCCTCCTCAAATTATCTTTCACTTCAATGTTGTTCCCCTTGCTGTTTTCAGGGAAAATTTTAAGAACCCCCCTAAATTTATATATATAATAAATAGGTGAATCCCCATGATACATAGGAAAAATGGAAGGCGATTTTATTAATAATATAATATGTATATATAATTTTTTGGCGAATCTCTCACGAGATTACATTATCTTGTAAAAACATGGCGAATCACTACTAAAAAATGGTGAATCATTGTCTAGTGGAGTTCGGGTTGTTAGTTCCAATGAAGATATGGTAGGTTAACCAGGAGTAGAAGGAAGAGAACCACTGAGACCAAGCATGGCACATGGTGACTCATGAGGGAAGTAGTTCTCATGCAGTTTGGAAAACGTGTTCTTCTAGTTCTGCTAAGTGTAGTGTTGTTGCTCATGCTACTACTAGCACTGATATTGAGGTTGGAGAGGAGTTTCAACAAATTGGGATCTTTGCAGATCATTTTGTTCCAACAATCCTCCAACACAAAGGCACATGCCTCTGCTGATTTCTTCAATGAGCAGAACAAGTCGAACAAAAATTAAAATGCCAATAACTAATAAATAGAGTCAATACGACAATCCCAACACACCTCCAAACCGAGAATTGTGCCTCACTGTCTGCTACGCACATCCAAACCGACTCAGCTCATGGCAGAATTTGCTCGTGGGAATGGATCAGGGAATTCGAGGGGCCGGTATCATAAATTCATGAAGCTCAACTCATCCCTCCACAGTCTAATGCAACAATGGAGGTCGGTTCTCCTCCACGCATATAATCACCAATAGACACCAGTAGTTACACAACTATTACACAATCCAGGCCTCTCACAAGTTTGATCGACGACAGTGCTTGACTAAAAACTTTAAAAATAAAATTTTGACCAGGCAAAGTAGCATTCAATTTTTTATCTTGTAATTAAAGAATTCAACATCCCAATATATAAAAATACCATCAAACAAAAATTATGCACTCCACTCATAAAACAGTTCAAGATAAGAGAAAGTGTAACTTCTCATTCCATTCATAACACAACTCATGATAAGAGAAAGTGCAACTTCCCATAATGGTAAAACAAAAGGAGGAACTTTAATAATGATAAAACAATTCCAAAGTGTGGGGTATCCCACTTTTTATTCACACACCAAACAGCCTATCAACAACTTACTTGCACTTGTCCTTGCTAGAAATCAGGAAATTTATTTTACATTAGAAATTAACAAAAAAAACTGCATATGGTAGAGAGCCTTAGTCACTGGCTAAAATTTTAATGTTGGTCGTTATGGAAATTGAATTATTGCCAACTATCCAAACCTTGAAGTGAAAATTACATTACAGTATGTACAAAAATGGATATAGTTTGAACATGTAAACTCCCCAAGTTTTCTTGTGCCCCTCATTCATCGCTGTTGTTAAGTTGTAACATGGGAAACCCCCCCTTCCCTTACAGTTCGCTGCTTAGGGTTGCACAGTTTCCATATCCAACCATCAATCTATTCAGCTTCTTATTATTCAGACGTTGTTGGTAGACCGTTGGTTTTTCAAATCTGTTACCAAATTATGAAATAAATCAAATAAATAATGAATTCATGATTATCTTTGGAAAGTATCTATGTATGATTAATTTCATTGTGACATAATAGCTAAAGAAAAAATATAATTAGGTAAGCAACCCAATTTAAATCTTGAAGATACATAATCTTCAATGATTTCAATAACTGAACAATAATTAATTGCTCTATACCTGTTAGGGAACGGTATGAGGTGTGGCAAACCAAGCACGTTTGAAGTCAAATGTAATCTTTAGAATTTTATAATATAATACAACTCTCGCTTACTTACAAAAGAAAAAAAAAGCATATTATAATTTCACTATCAAATATCAAATATCAAAAGTATGAATTATTTCTTTCATACGCCCCCTTCATGGATTCTAAATCTTTGAGTTGTTTACATATTTAGTCTTTTACACAAATTTTTTTTCCAAGAAAAAACTGTATTTTCTATTTCAAGTGTGAAAGCAAAATATGCATGGAAAAGTCTTCGCTTTCATACAAAACTACTAGTCTAAATACATTGAAACTTAACCATTGGATTTACCCCAAATACATACCACATCCATCTTCTGCAATCGGTATACACTATACATGACAACAAGAGTTACAAGTCAATTAGAGCACTTCCCATTGTTCTTCTAAGTCAATAGAGGGTTTTATATCTCACTGGGAAGCTTGCTTCCCCCTTGAACTCCTTGAACAAGAGCAAACCTTTATGTTGTGACATAACTTTTTTTGAGAGTCCATTGGCTGATTTGTTACATTCTCTATACAGATGTTGCAACGGACCAAAGAGTGAACCCTGTCTCTCTAATTCTGTGAAGCAAAGGAGACAACACTAAATTAGTGATTTGTCATTTCTCATTAAACCAATGCAATTTTCAACTTTGAAACTCCTGGTAGTTGCAAATATATGATTTGACACTTCTCAATAAACCAATGCCATTTTCAACTTTGAAACTCCTGGTACCTACAAATATTTGATATCATTTTCTAAAGAAAACTAAGACTTCAAAAAAATCTACAAGGAAAATAGTTCTATCCTCTTATTTGAACCCTTGATCAGCTCCAAACTTTAAGGTAGAGTAACGGGTGAGATAAAAACAAAACAACACCATATCCGCATCTTCTGGAATACCTTGCTCCATCAAAAACCCTTGCTTCATTATGATTTATCTTAAAATCCTTTGGCTTTTTATCTCTACAACTTTCTTTATAGAAAATTCTAATTATATGCACTGCCAGATTCTCTATCTTATTCCAACCGTCCACTTATTCTACAAGATCCTCAAAATTCCACTTGTTCCAACCATCCATAACCCCCACATAATATAGCTAAGAAGAGCTCAAAATTGAGTGTGTGCAAACCATGTCTCAAGACCCTGAAGTAGGGACCCAGAATTAAATTGTCCTCAGCAATTTAAAGATTGGAGAACATCTTGCCATACAGAAATAACATATGAACAAGTAATAAAGAGGTGATCCACAAATTTACCTTAACATTTGCAGAAAATACAGCGATTTGGTCCCTGCCAATAGCACTTTTGTCCATTGTCACAGGTTAGAATTCTGTTTGATAGAGATAACGAGGAGAAGGTTCTAATTTAAGAAATCTTCCAGATGCTTACCTACCATCAATGTCTTTCTCATAGAAAATCCATGTAGGATAAAGCCTCATAACCTAACTTTTATGTAAGGATACTTGTGGCCTTATTCCAAAAGCATGCTATTTCATCCCCTGAAATTTGTAAAGAAATAAAATTGTGACATAGTAATGAGTTGTAGGGAGTATATTCAACAAAAAAAGCTCCTTGTAAGTTCAGATATTCTGCTACTAACCAATTTTTTTACCATCTTCCAGGAACACCTTGAATCCCAGCATTAGCCAACACTAACGCTTGATTTGATTTGATATCGACGCTTCTGCTTAGATAATAGGTTTGATCATAGTGGCTAAAGGGGGAGAAAGTTAAGAGTTTTCATTTACAAAAAAGTTGTGCAGATTGTTGCTTTAAATCACTAGATAAAAATCGGTTGAGATCTTCTTTACTGCCACATTATTTTGAATTCTAGATCGTGTTGATTTTTGCTATGTATCATGGCCACCTCCACCTGAAGACATTGTGAATTACTTTATTCTGAATTTCAGATTTATTTGAGCTTAAAGTCGATGCATTGACATGAACAGAACAGGCATACTTCTTGAGACCACTAAAGATTCAATGCAAGAAATGCTATGCACACCCGAATTCTTAGAAGAACTTAAGTTGGCTAGTGATCATGAGGAATTAATTGCCGAGTAAAGAATGGTGGGGCATACCTCCTGGAGTCTCCTCTGCATTGATTTTTTGGCTGAGTGACTGAGCTTTAATGGTGGTGCACTCTTTGAGAAACATTTCAAATCTCAAATATCATGTGTCTTATATGGTTTGACCTACTATGGACGACATATTCACCTAGCTAGCTCAAGAAAAATGAGATCCTTCACACCAGATTGTATTTGTTCATCTCAGGTAATTGTTCATCCAGATCTTTCCCCATGAATGTTTCCCTGATAAAATGTGAGGGTTTAATAATGGAACCAATAGCTACCAAGATAGATTATCACCAATTCTGAGACTGAAAGGGACTTGAATAAAATGGGAATGTATTTTGATTAAATAGTTCCAAATATAAAGATTTCTTGGAGTTGAGAATTAATAGTAAATTTAACTATTTTCGCACTACAGAAACAAGTGAAGCCAGGAAATAGAGTTGGATAGCTAGAACCAAATCCAGAGCCAAAGGGCAGAGTTGAGGTCCATGTTCCAAAGATGCTGATAGAAGACACATTGATCCAAAGTTTGGTTTCCTGAAGCTTTGGTTTCCAAACGTGTTCGGTTTGCCACACTTGATACGGTATTGGGATTACTATACCAATAGATTAGATCCTCTCCAAGGGATTAATATACCATATTTTTACGTTCTAGAACAGAGTCTATTTGGTATGCAGATCTCTCATCCTCACTTTAAGATATGCAATGGTAGATCTTGAGCTTTTGTATGTGATACCAGGTCCCACAATTAGAGATGCGTTGATTGTCACCATATTCAACCCTCTGTCCATGGTCAGCACCCATGCAGCCCTCTCTGACAGTGTCTTAGCTAATGCGTACCATAACTGTGAACAAGAAATATTGCAGAATTAGAAAAGGAATACCACAGATACCCTAACATTGGCTATCTGTTTTTGCACTTGTTTCCCTTTCTTCTATCAACTATGTTGCATATTTTGAAGCATACTACAACCATAAAACAACACCTTATGAACAGATTGATGAGTAGCAATTTAGCCCTTGAAGACTGCTTTTCTACAACACATTTCCAGTGAACACATAAGGATCAAATGCATACATTAGGCCCTTTTCATCTCAACTACACACCTTAAAGATGAATGTATCAAATTGTTTCTTCATCTACTAATTGGTAGAAAATGGTATAAAAAAAAATTCTACCTATGACCTGCTTCAAATTAGTTGTTTGTGACATACAAGTTCTCTCATTTATCCAAATGCCTTATGGCTCCATTAGCCCATAACTGATAGGCACCAATTTCCTTCCTTCTCATTCATTCCTTGCTTTTGTGTATTTTTGTTTCTTCATCCTATTTCATACACTACAACCACCACTCATCTTATTAAATCACCTTGTGCCCCCATTCTATAGCCTAGCAATCCTACCTTTTAGGGATGCCCCCTTGAGTTGAAGAAGAGCCAACCAAAAGAGAAAGGAAAAGCTACTCAAAGTGAGTAGGTAATATTCTTGCATTGTAAAAAAACTAACACCATCGTGATTGAGAATTTATACTTTTTGCGGGTGCTAGGTTTCGTTGTAACAACAGGGAATCACAGTGTAGATGAAAGATCAGATCTTAAGCCAATTTTACATTTCAAAATGTAAATAATTACAAAAACAAGATATAATCAAGAAATGTAAAAAGCATTACCAATAACAAGGCATATATAAGTAGCAGTAAATGTGTTCAATGCAAGTTTACATACCAATTAAGCTCTAGGCAATAAATACATCCCAAAATATTAAAAATATAAGGTGATAATCACTAGTGTAAGTAGGGTAGCAAAAAATTACATATACAAATTCAAAGCTCCCTCAAAACAACTAAGGAATCACACTAAAGAAGGAAATGTGCGATAATGTAAACTTACCAGAACTTTCCAAAAACTGGAACACAAATTTATTAACCAATGAATTTTTCATCAATGACTCCGATATGATGCTGAGTAACAACATTAGTATATCATAACATTAGGCAGTTGCAGATCCACTCCATCCACTAGCTTCCACAATATCATTTAGAAAATAGAATGTATTGCTAAATAAAGGTATAAAAAAGTTGAATGTCTGGAGTCATGGAAAAATAAACTTAATTTTCTTCAAAATTTGGAAAATTAGACTAACAATAGTGGAATGAATAAATGGTGAAATTGCAATACCTTGTATGAGGTCATTGACTTAATGTTGCTGCATGATCAACTTCATCTAGAAGTTATTCAATTTATGCATGAAGAAGCTCACTCAGCATTTTATCGACTGTCAAGTGATTCAAAACCACCAATAACCAGGAAAAAACTAAAAAGGTTCACCCTAAAAGTAATTTCTTCAGTGTCAAGATTCAGTATGCAAGCGCACATAAGCAACGAACGGATGTGTGTCACAGCAAAGAAAACAAGAATGTAATTATTGTGGATTAAGAGGGTAGCTTACTAGTCATGCTAAAAGAATTATCAGACCCCAACTAAAAAATAGTTTTAAGCCATAACCAGCAGCACATATGCTCAAGAAAAATCATTAATAGTTGAATTTCATGGTTCCATGGTCTTTTCATCACATTCTAAATACCATCTATAGATTTTAGCGGGTATCAAACTCTCAATACTTCAAGCAAAACTATCATATGGGCATTTTTCGAAGGAACCTCATATGAATACTCAAAATGGGTTAACTGAAATGTAGGTTAGTGACTACAAGAAGGCCATACTAGGAAACATGGTAATGAAGATACATAAGTGTTTTAAGCATACTTACAGAGATTAAAATTTTAGCTCCTGTATTAACTCGTAACATTATTAAAGTTGAGAAACTTGACCACAACTAGCAGAAGATGATGTTATTTAACATAGGTCGACTAGAAATTCTAATACAAGTGTTTTTTTTATCACTAAATCTAAAGAATTGCCGATAATACATAAAGGTTACTTAATAATAGAGAAAGTATACTTACTTCAAAGAAAAAATACTGCAAGTGGATTGAATTTCTCAGTCCAAACAAAACCATGCAAAAAAACAGAAAATAAGATATGTACAACGAAAAGCACTTTATGAAAGAGACATATTTCCATAATTTGGCCACTTATACAAGGAATGCATGCAAGAAATATAACATGAGCAAGAAAGGCATCAAAAAGAGGGAAAAAAAATACTTAGATTGTCTCAATGTGTACTTCCAAGAAGATTATATGGACTGAAAATCCGTATGCCTATTTTAGAATCAATTGACTCAACTGCATTTTCCAGAGTTGTCTCTATATTTCCAGGTGATTCATCCTGCTGATTCCAGCCTCAGCACACAAATCCTCATTTTGTTGATTTGGATCTAAGCACCCGACATTTACAGTATCCAAATCTACATTATCACACCTCTCATGAAATTCAGAGACTTGACTAATAGTTTTTGAATTGGGCATCATAGAAATAGAATGTCATTTTCCTTCACATTCCCTCACTAACTTCAAGGATAGGGAACTGGAAATTTCCAGAAATGCTGCAGCTTTATTTGTGACAGCAATATCTATACAGCTGTCTATTGGTACAGGAAAGTCCCTGGAAGAGTTTTCAGTCACTCTGAAATCAATGTTTCCTGTGTCTATTTGAAATTGTCTTGTGCTCTTCCGTATTCAATATTGAAATATTTCGTTTTACAAGGGAAGGGACATTGTTAACTTGCAATGGACCTACAATGTTAGCCTGCTCTTCTGACAAGACTACTGCATCAACAGGATCCACAGGTGCTTTTGAAACATGCATTGAATTAATGCCATAAGTAAGCTCTTCTGGAGAAACTATGGTATTAAGATTTGATTCTTCTGAGAAGCCTCTCGGATCATGATCATCCACCATTTCTAGGTCAGTGACACCATCTTCAGGTTCTACTAAAAACACCCTAGTATTAACATCATCCAAAGGATGTTTTGAACAACCTTTGGAATTGGTATTGCATCCCAGTACCAAATAATTTTGCATCCTTTACATTCACCATTGGTTCTTTCACATCAAAAATTGGGCTTTTTTGACTTGAACTGATAGAGTTATTCATTTTTGCATCATCTTGAAGAACCATATAAGGGTTTTCTTGGTCAGTTTGTGTATTATTCTTCACTGCATGTTCTAAAGGATTGGTAAACTCAATGGGTGAAGTCACATCTGTTGATGTGTTATCACATACTATTGTTACATCAACATCAACATTTGTTTCATCATACAATTTAGTATGACAGAAACTCTCTTTACCGCTTTTAGAAGTCACAATTACCTTGTGCGGATCATTTGCACTAGGACTTGAATAAGACTTAATTTTGACATAGGCATTTTTGTAGAGTACCAGTGCTCTCTGTAAAGTAAACCAACAAAATCAAATTAAATGAGCATCCAAGATACTTTACAATAGAAATAAGCCATTATTCACATACTCTGTTTTACTGATCAAGTGGAAATGATAGAAAAATTAATGAGCCCAAAGAACAATTTTTTTACCTCAAATGTGTTCCTCGGTAAGCTAGGGAAGAATTTTGATTGCATATTTAAACCATTTGAAAGAGCCTCTGCATCTGCATCTACCTACCATTAAGGACCGTACAAGAAACTCTCATTATCTTGAAAACATGGAGCAAAACATTCCCAAAGGAAACATTTTCAAAATCATGCTGTTAAAAGAGCTGGTGTCAATGTGAAAAGCCATTCTACAATATTCATATGGCCTATTTTAGCCAGTCAAACTGCTAGCACAGTTCTACTAAATCTCATTATTCCATCATATAATTTATTCTAAGAGTTCCCAAAATGTTTACCTTGCACAAGCTTTCTCCTATTTAATAAAAAAATAGTAGTGAATTTCCAGTTGTTAAAAAGAAATATCATCCATTTCTATGATCGGACCTGAAGGTCAAAAATTCTAGGTCATTGAGTTAGTTCTTCTCTATCCACATATTCAGTGATGTCAAAAGTGTTGGTGCTTCCTTTGAAAGAGTGATTGCTTTGGAATTGAGCTCTCTTAGGATATGTTTACAGATGAATAACCAATCAAATGAGAGTATTTATTCCTGGATGTCCTAAAGAAGAGATTGCAAACAAACATTTCCACCTCAATTTTCCTATTATCCCAATCAATTACTAACTTTGAATATCTCAGAACTTGTAGCGTTTTGATATTTTGTTAGAGTGGATACTAAAGAGTGTTAGCGAGGCAATAAATTCAGAATGATTATTTGTCCTGCACCTTGGGGAATATTTAACATGCATATAATGTGATTTGTTCAAAAATAATACTACTACAATTATGAAAATTGATGGATGACCCGGTGTAGCACCATCAAATAAACTTGATAGATTATCATGATCTAATGGAGGCATAATTGGGACCCTTTATTTTTCCATTTGGTTCTATCCTATATTCTTTGCATAGATTTTCAATGATTCCTACAACAATGTCCATCGAGATGTCAAATGATATGAACACACTTGAATTCCTTTCCCACCAAATAATGTAAACAAAGATGCATGGGAAAGCCTTGAAACAAGCTACAAAACAATCTTCCTCGCAAGCCTTTAAACAATTGCCTAGATTGGACTTTGACCATTATAGCTAAGCCTCAAATACCCACTTTGTATATGAACAATAAATAAACAAGTGAGAAACACATTCATCTAAGGATTTGCACAGAGAACATTATCAGGAATTTAGCTTTGCATGTTCATGATCTGTCCTTTTTGCAGACTCCAATACTTCCAATCCAAAGTTTCTTTGGTGTCAGGACTTCATTTTTTCATGCTAATAATCCATCTTTTTTGTTGTCTCCAGTACTTAAAATCCAAAATTATAAACTGAGATCATTTTGGCTTGTTAATTTTTTGACTTCTTGGTAAAAATCAGAAGGAACCATGTTGTAATTATTTTAAATCTTTCGAGGTATGAACCATGAATCATTTCGATATATTTCAATAAAAATGTTAATGGAGTAGATGATGAGATACGTCCCTTGGTTGGTCTAGAATGCAGAGTCACAATTTCAGACATCTCGTATAGAGACAAAGATATGTTGGAGTGGAAGGAGAAGTCAATTGGTAGAAAATACTCCAGACATAAAAAGGAAAAAGGTCAAAATCACCTCATCCTGCCAAGGAGGTGGACAGAGTATTACTCCAATCAAGGTTGCATTCCTCCTATCTACCTTTAAAAGTTCATTAATGTTTAAAATAAACCTCATGTCCACCACTTTGATTATGTAGTATCATGATTGAAAATTTTTATTTTCACTTACAGTTTTGGATTGGGTCTATCATTTGCAGAAAATCGAAAAAGAAGTCAAAACCAAGTGTGCATATAGGAAATAAAGTAGCAAGCAAATATTTATGTAGATGAAACTTTGGGATCCATTTCCAACGATGATTGCAGCATTATTAAACCATAACCCCATAATAGTATTCCAGTTTGCATGGCATTTATGTGCAGGGATAGAATGTTGAAATAAGTGGCGATGCTAATAAAAATGGTGTAGCGAAAAGGCCAATATTCAAGCGTTTGGAGATCTTAATGCTTGAATAGAGCACTAATAAAACGATAGGAATGCAATAGAAAGATCATTTCTGAATAGTCTTGTATGCAAGTGTAATACTCCAGCTCAAAAATTTATTTTTCATTGTTTCAAACCATTTTCGTGTTTGAGGTAAAATATTTTGTTCTATTCGATGTCTCTCACATTTTACAAAATAAATTTTACCCGTTAGGCTCTGGCCCAACCTTACTCTACATACATATAGAGTGAGCCGAGTGTGAAATAGAGTTTATGAAGTTTCTAGAAATCATTTAAAGGTAGTTTTGAGAAGAGGCTATGGCTTTCATCTCAGACTAAACATTCTTTTTATAGAAGAATCTATGCATCAGAAGGATTATGTTACCACATACAAATAATCAAACAAATTTTCATATTTATCTGATTTCAATGTGGATCACCAGTAAAACCAAATACACCAAGCAATTTCCGCCCAATTTCAGGTAGTTTGTTGTAAAACTCCACCCCCTAGCTAGGCTATGATACCACCAGGAAGTAGGAACAATAAGCCCTGAGTTTAACCTATTTGGAGTTTAAACCAGTGTAATTCTCATTGCCAAGTCTGTAAAAGATAGAGCAGCTCCAGGCACCTTTATGATCTGCCACTCACAACATAAGGATGACTTCCTTCCCTGCTTCTCCATCCCTCAAAAGTCCCTCCCATTAATGTTCTCTGGTGAGAAAATAGAAAGGTCTAGCTGATGTCACAAAACTTCTTGCATATTTTCTAGGTTCCCCGGCTCTTTCAACCTGTATATTTGCTAAATTTCATGGCTGGTTCGATCTATATGATATTTTTACTTTACTTTTTTCCCTTCTACATCTAAGACTTCTATTTTCTTGTCTTTTTCTCAGCCTTTCTCCTTCCACTCAAATTTTCCATGCATTTCATAGATTACTATGCATTAAGAAACAATGCTCCTCTATGTCACTACCTTGAGAAACAATACTCATGTGTGTTGCTAAACATAATAGTGATAGTGAGATGATTATTAAGAAGTATAAAAATAATTATTTAACTTACAAAGGCAACGTTGATAATAGTTTAGAACAACTTCATCAATGCGCTTAGATATAATGGCTTCATCAATGTGCTTTGAATAAAAAACACTTTCCACATTTCTATGATGTCCCGTGTTGACAAAAATGTATACATATTTAACTTTATTTCTCATAGAAATTCTATAATATCTCGAAAATAATAAATAGCCACTATGTATTTCTTGTGTTTTGTTTTCCCTAAATAGGCAATTGTAATAATATAGAGGAATTATGATTTCTTGTGCTCTTTCCACCCATGACACCATCATCAGAATATCCATGGAATTGGCAGTGTATCTTCGACCATAGGTAATAGAATCAAAAAAATATCCCAACAAGTAGCTATCTAATAAATGAGGCTCATTCATAGATCGATTCAAATCTTTATAACGAGGCATATGGTAGGTGTTTGTCTAGAATCACCAGGGATCCCACAATATATATATATATATATAATTCTCCATATCATCATATCTTTAAGCACATAAAGTAATACATAAAGTCTAGGTCTTCCATCTTAACTTTACATCGATAAACGAGAGGGTCATCATCTGATAGGTAGACATCATCAAAATGACATATCTCATCCACTTGCCATAATCATCAAGCTATCTGCAACCTGCCCCCTTCCTATTATTGACCCATAGGTTCATGTACCAAAAACATTAATCATAATCATGCAGCATCTAAGGTAACAGAGATATAAATCAAGCCATCATCAGTGTCATCATACTTAGTTGTAGAGATATATATCAAGCCATGCACATTGCATAGTCATGGTAGAGTCGGTTCAGATTCCAAATCTGTGGCGTGTCTAAAGTTTAAACACACAGATTTTTGTTATATAAATAAAGTCATTTATAAATGAACAATTTTTCTTATAAGCTCATAGTTCCGTAGTTCAATATGACAAAATTCTAATCATATCTCCTTGAGCTATTTCATGATCATATTGTTCTCAGGCCACAAATTTTTTTTTCTTTCTTGTTTTCTTCAGGGTACAATGTTGTATATTCCATTCAAGCCATGCACATTGCATAGTCATGGTAGAGTCGGTTCAGATTCCAAATCTGTGGTGTGTCTAAAGTTTAAACACACAGATTTTTGTTATATAAATAAAGTCATTTATAAATGAACAATTTTTCTTATAAGCTCATAGTTCTGTAGTTCAATATGATAAAATTCTGATCATATCTCCTTGAGCTATTTCATGATCATATTGTTCTCAAGCCACAAATTTTTTTTTCTTTCTTGTTTTCTTCAGGGTACAATGTTGTATATTCCATATAAAAAATATGTGTGCTGTCAACTGACCTGCTCAACTTATATAATGTCTAGAATAAAATTATTAGTATTACTGGTACTAGATAACAGTCTAATTAGACCTGAAAAATAGCTTGCACCTCAAACTAGGGTTTCAGCCCTCTTTTGAATAAATAGGGGTTTCCGCTCTCTTTATATATGCTCATCTGTCAAATTATTTCTCTAATATTGGAACTTATCAAATTATAGAAAAAAGCCTCAAATTAGATTAGGCTATCCTCCACTTGTGAATGAAAGGATGGAGAAGGCTTAAACTCTCATGCTAGTTGTAGACACCCTCCACTCCTTGGATCACATTAGAGCACTCAAATTCTGACGTGACCCACTTCAGAGAGTACCTACCACCTTGCTAGTATTCGTTATGTGATTTATACAAGAGTACAATTATCACGGTATAGTGACCTCCCTTGATTGTCATTCAACATGCTTTGCAATGCATTAGCAGAAACTTGTAATTGCCGTGTCCTATTTGGATAGTCAATTGGTTACCATCCAGGTAGCGGCCCCTATAAAATTTGGACCAACATTTAAGCAATAAATGTCTTGGTAATGAGTTTTTGATTAAATTTACTGAGTATTTCTAATTTTCTGTTCATTATTGTGATCCTTTGTGATCCTTCTACATAGAAAAGTATGAATCAAGTCTTCAATGTGTACAACAATGAACCAAAGCAATATTGGTACCATCTTGTTTATGTTTCTTGCTTCCGTTTCTAACTAACACATGCACAACAGAGGCCTATGCTTTCTCCAGAACCTATGAAGTATTGCCTCAACAGGACATGGATTCAAGAGAAGATGTCTAGAAGCACAAAAATACCATGCTCGCTGCATAAGAAAGACTGGAGATGGGTATGTTGAAATACAAGTGTGCTAACCTTTGGGCAACAAACCCAGCTAGTGATAATACCATAACTGTAAAATTAAAGAGGATACATACCTTCTAGTAAGGTTATTGATATACCTCGACCTGCTAATTCTTAATGATATTGGTCAGATGCTTCAATATATATCTTTGATTAATCTGGTTGCCCAATTCAAAGGGTTTCTAGTCTTTACCGGGGATATTTTCAACAACAACTCAAAGACCTGATCTAAAACTGAATATAACATGATCAGATTTGAAAGCATATGAAAAGACAGTTTGTGTTTTGTTCTTAGCTCAATACATGAGCAGATGAAAGACTAGATAAATTCATTAGTACCAGCCCTTCCCTAGAAAGGGGAAATGCAAATTCATGCAAAAGCATGAGAGAATGAATTTGAGTGATCTTGCTGAATCCAGGCACAACAGGAAGTCGATGAATTGACAAAATGGGACAACTTTCATACATGTCATTTGGATTGAACTTTGTAGGTTAAGTTGCAAGTCTCTTGTAAAATTTCTTGTCTATCTCAACAAAGGATTCATTTTAGAAAATTTGAAAGTTTTATCCCTTGTAGCCTACAGGTTTAGATCATATCTAAGGCTCAATGCTATCAGTAAAGCTGCATACTAAAAGCCAGGCCAACTGGACCCTGGTTCACTGGTGAGGTCAATAGAATATTAAACCAGCACCATGGATCTATTCAACTCTGTGGTCTACCTCGGCCAAATAGGATGCACTTCAAAGGGATGATGCCAGGTGCAAGTCCAGGGCAATTTTGGTGGAATAGTTACACCTCCGATCCTACACTTAGAGTCAAACAAAATCTGCTATATGTGGTGCAACGCTTTTAATGGTAAATAATAATAAGACCATAAATTTGTAAAATAGTTGACAGAAGATTCACTAAAGACAAATTCCATGCACAACAATCTCAGGGTGGACAAAAGAATACAGAGACTCACCTGAACAATTCTTGCAAAAGAGTTGCTCCATCCATGAGTCACTGTGAGAGGCACAATGGCAACAGACATTACAATTCTATTGGCATTACAAAGTGACAACCCCAAAGCCATCATGACAACAACTTTGGCTCTATCTGATGTGAGAAACTCCATAAATTTTGATGGCCTTGAGGCATTTGTAAGTGCACTTAATCCAATACCATCATCTTGGAAACCTTTATCGGCTCCTGATGCCGCATGTGTGCGAACCTGCTGTGCTAAAATCCTTGGCCTAAACGCCCCTGATCTACTACATCTATTTATGGGCTTGTCAGTAATTTAATTTGCACCTATAACCATCTTTTGTCTTGTGGAATTTCTGAACTTTAGCAGGCCCTTCTTTGACCCTCATTTTCCATTTGACCCACTCTTCTAGAGTTATTGATTCGCAGTACATGGATGAAGGCAAGCCGTTCGAATTTCTTGATTACAAGCCTTGGCTTGATTGATATTTCTCCGGGAAATCGGGGATGAAGACATGTCTTCCTTGTTGCTAGGGGTGTTTACGATTAGGAGGAATCCCCTATAATGGGAATCTTGTTTTCCATGCATTGAGACAAAAGCTTGAGATCTTGGAAAATTGCTAGGACTCCGCCTCATTGTTTGTCATTTGTGCATGTCCCCCATACATATTTATACTCTTGTTTTCCACCGACATCAATGATGTCCACCCCTCGCTTCCCTTACCGCAACCACCGCCCCCACACCCCCACACCACCGCCACCCCTTTATTTATTTCTGCTTGGTAACGGCTCATGTATTTTTATGACAGATCTTAGATAAATAAAGGTCCTAAAATGATGATTTTCAATATTTTGATTGAAAGAAGAAAAAAACTTGTTAGTTAAGGTATCATGAAGTTAAATTAGCATTGGTTTTGTGATGTGTCTATTTAAATACTTTATGGGTTATCCAAAGGGTCCAACGTGTTCCTTGTTGTTAAACATAATTGTTGCAATCGCTATTTGAGCTCATGTCCATGTTTTCATTTTTCATGTTCATTCATTCTAGAAAGTGTCCCGAAGATGAACTCGGATGATGTTTTTGGAGCAAAAGAATGACGTTGCTAAAGCAAATGAAGTGGAACTTGAAAAGGTAAAACTAAGAAAAGAGTAAAAAGAAAGTTCATGTTCTGGCCTATGTTTTTAAATAAGGATGAATACAAAATAAAAAATTTTCGTATATTTCTTGTTTGATATTCAAAGGGGAAAATACCTTCACTATATTTTCATATTGAAGGACGACTATCAGATACTGCTATGATTTTGTGAATGGTTCTTCCGGTTTTGTAAGAGACGTTTTGAGCATTCTTCGCAATCATGTCTTCTTTTTTGGATACAAAGCAGTGTCAAACTATGGATTTCGTATAAGGTAAACTCTCATCATTGATGTAGTAACTACTAAACCGTGAAGAAGGAAATGAATGAAATAAATGCAAGAATTCTCTGCATATTTAGGTTAGAATGGAATTATGTATACACAACTACACCCCGACGCTGGATTTCGCTCTTTATGATATTTTAAGTAAAGGAATGTATACTCAGGAACCCGGCCGTTTTATCTTGAGAGATTCTTTGGTATAAAATTCTATTTTTTGGATAGCATCACTAATGTAGATTTTCTTTTAAAATCCAGTATATTCTCCTAGAGATAACCTTGCAAAAACAACACATGAACTCACAATTTTTGCTCAAATTTTTCATATTTTTGGTTTAGTTGTCTTCTCTTTTCTTCACATTACTTTTACAAATTGTCGTCCGTTTAATTCCCGTAACTTGTCTATTGAATCTCGATTTCAAATACAAGGGGAGGGTGGCAACACAACACAGTAGCCGAGGCAGAAAAATCTCAAATTAAAAAGCGTGTTTGAGCAAGTAAGCAAAATATTTGTCTCATTGGGTATTGCCCGTCAACTATGCAGCAAGCAATTGTGGATGGCCTTAGGGATAGTGTACTTTCTTCTAAATGCATTGCCCTGCAGACAATCATAAAATATGTGATGGACATGATCTTGGTGACAAAGATTTTGACACAATGAAAGAGATGAGCATCTTCAAAATCATCTTCATGATTCATCCCTCATGGACTCCGGTGCGGTCCGTGATGTTGCCGAGCATATCGTATGATGGATTGCTTCAAAGTGCTCATTAAACCTTATAATGGTTTTGGCTACAAAATAAAAATCCGCAAGATTACCTGGCCATGAAGGCCAGGGTAGTACCGGAGCATGTAAATTTCCCATCCAAATTTTTGATATATTATAATAATTCAAAACTAAGTTATTGTGCAGATATTTCTATTGTCAATGTCAATGTGCATTTTTGATAGCCATTTGCCTATGGGATATCTCGTATAGAACCGTAGCAGCTATGACACGTTGAACTTAAGAATAAAAATAGCATCATGTGCAACAATGTTTATAGTTTACCTCTAGAAGAATTCCTATTGCATTTTTCAATTTTGGTATTATTTTTTGAAATGCTTAGTTAGAAAGAAAGAACATATGCATAAATATACCGTCTAATTTTTTTTTCCAGATACCAAGTCTACATATGTGTGAGTGAATATAAATTAGGCAGGGAAAGATAGATTAGAAGACTGTAAAAAGTATTATATATATGTGCATTTCTGTTATCAAATCTTTCGTAATGCTCGCTTCCAACACCCTCGTATGAATAAAAATTGTGCTTCTTGTTTTTCAGGTTTATGATATTTTTGTGCAACCGTTGTTAGGAATAGAAATATCATTAAACCTCATGGAATATGGAAATTTTTTGATAATGAAAACCAAACTTTCAGAATGGAACAAAATCGTCTTGTAATAAGAAAGATATTTGGGGAGGGTCAGAATTCGTTAAAATCGCTAGAGAGTGTGTCAAAGGAAGCTGAATATGGGTTCCATTCCATGTGATATGAATGATAATGGATGTTCTGAGGCCGCTCTATTCTTTGTGACTACAGTGGAGGATTCTCGTAATGAATTGTCCTAGTGTTTTTCCCCTGACATTCATGTTTTCTTATATAAATGTGTGTTTCTTTTGTTGATTAATTTCTACCGATATGTATTCTCGGTTCGCATTAGTACTTAATATCACAAAATATGAATTAAAAAGAATGAAATCGTACTTGGAGAATTCAGTGACCGTTCTGTCCATGTCATCGCTAGATGCCTCTTCGTCGGCCGGTGTTTTTCCATCCACAAGGGGAATGTCCCTAAAATGTTTCAGATGCGCTTTTCTTGTATGTGCATCTCATTTAAACTCGAAATGACCGTGAACTATGCTTCCCTCAAGCACCCAAAAAGCACCGAAGGACACGAAAAAACTTGTAAATAAAATTGTAGAGTGGGACTAGTTTCTCTAATTAAGTTACAGTAGCAAAATGGAAAAGGACGAGAGATAATATGTGCGTTGAGTGAAAGAGGGATTAAAAACAAGTGCATAAAAATGACAACTCAAACCCCGCCGCATGATTGCCTCGAGAAGCAACACAAAATTCAAAGAAATATGAAAAATCATGTCAATCCATCTCGATATATTAATATGAGCAGGTAGAACAACTGCAGATATAATAAACTGTGATGCCATGTCAATTCCGCAAGAAATAATGGAAGTGCCATCAAGAAAACTCGCCACGATTATTCATACGTAAAACTAACCTTAACTAAACTACTCCCTAGCCTTACTCTAGACACCGTAAAAAGACTACATCAAGCGACCTGGCAGTGTAGGCAAGTTTTACCTCGCAACCATGGGCGAATGCAGCTCCAAATGCTCCAAAGATAGTAAATCGAGGGTGAATACAAATAAAAACTGTCGGTATCTCAAGAATGCTGTGAGGCGAATCCAACATTTATGTTTTATGCGCTCTTATTTTTTTAGGCTATTAACAATAATTATTTATTTTTAAAATAATTTTGGGACTAATTATACAAAACTATACAAAAAGGTTTTATATAAAAAATTCGCCCCACTAAAATCTAAAACCCCTTAAATTTCGCCCTTGGGCTAAAATTCGCCCCTAAAATTTTTCCTGGTTGTTTTATCATGTTTCATGTTATATGAAGGTTTTCCATAATAATTTTCAAAGTTTCTTTGGTATTTTCCATATGTGACTCTGTTTCCTATACTTTGGACTTATCTTGCAAAAAGTATGAGATACTAGGAGTTGGATATCCATAAAGGGCCTTAAATGGGGAAATTTTAGCAGATGTGTGATGTAGTATGATAGTATCATATTACCATTCTTCCTCGAGGAACCCACTTCATCCATTAAGATTTCTTTTCTAAAGAGTAACATTGTAGATAACCTTAAAAACATTTGTTAACTATTTTTGTTTGACCATTTGATCGTGTTTGATATGTAGGAAGTCATGGCAATAGTGTTTCTCCACTCATATTAGGCCAATTATTTCAAAAAAAGTTTCGTTACTATTACTTTAGGAAAACCATGAAGATTAAGTGAATTTTTCACGGACACTTCGCCACTTGGCTTGTTGTTTATGTACTTTGAGCTCTTATTGTAAAAAATCTACAAAATTTGTCTATATAAATGACTTACAAAAATGTAATACCACTTATATTTCAAGAATCCCCGTAATAAATTCTATTGATATATCTTCTAGTCTTGAATATGTATGTGAAATTGGTTGAAGTAACCCTAGAGATTTTACTATCTCTCTTTTATTTATTATGAAAACTCGAATCTTCTCTTACAAAATTTTGAATATCTTTCTTCATTCCTTCCAAAATATATTTTTTGATCTCAGAGATGTTTTTAAGGATCCCCGCGTCCTACCATCGCAGAGACAGGACTCTCTTAATATTTGTTTATTCAAATATGCTTGCGTGCATAAAAATATTCTACATTTGCACCAAATTATATCTCTCTTTCACTCCCAATGCTCCATAGAGTTCATCCCATCCTTTATAAATTTTAGTTTTTGTTTAGTACTATCATTAATTTTCCATTATGGCAAGCTTCTTCTAGCCACCTAGAATAGAAAATGTAATTGGATATAAATTTGAGGCCTCTCTTTCTATTTTAGAAAGAGCATCATGTACTAAATTTTCCTTAGCCTTTTTGCAAGATTATCTCAAAATTAAAACTTTGCATTTTTCTCCTCATTTTTGTTAATCTTCCAATGAAATCCATAGTTTCAAAAAATACTTTATGCTATCATGGTATATCTTGACTTTTTTGAAGTTCCTCCCAAAGGATATACTATCCCCATTTTTTACGCATGTAATATTGCTTCCATTTATTTTTCATACGTAGATTTCACCAAATATTTTCTTTGAATTCCTTGCTTTAAAAGCCAATGATATCCCTTATTGTGTTAATGTTACATAAATTCCTTGTCCTAGTGCCTCACACTCTACTATGAATGTTTTACCAAAATTAGGTGCAACCGATGTTGGTGTGGAAGACATGGCATCCATTAAAAGAGAGAATGCCAAAGTAGCCTCATCATTCCATATAAATGATATTTTCTTCAAGAGATATGTGAGTGACTTGAAATGCATGCATAATTCTTAACAAATGATCAATAATATCATGTAAGTCTAAAAATATTCTAAGAACCTTGATTTTCTTAGGAATAGTCATTTTGTAATAGCTTGCATCTGAGGCTCCAAATTTTCACTCCTTCCTTTAAAACAATATGAACCAAATACTCGAATTCTTATTTCCCAAAAGCACATTTTGGATATTTTTACATAAACATGATTGTTCTCAATAATTTATATAACTTTTCCACATGTTTACTAGTGTGGTATTCCTATGATTTATTATAAATATGTGTATTATCAAAGAAAACCAACACAAATTTTATAAGATGGGATCAAACAAAATTGTTCTTAAGTCGAGTCACGGACTTCAAACGACGATAAACCATAATTCAAACCAAATTCGCATTCCAAAATAGCCTCGTCGATCGCCGGCCAATTTTGTGACACGAAACCAAATGAATTCCGCCCTAATCTTTTCGAGTCCGAAGTTGGGTCAAGGACGGAGGGAGAGTTGTGACGCGAATTTTATCAAATTCGCCTTAATCTTTTCGGTCCGATTTCCATTACGCGAGTGTGCCAAAAAAATATCCGCTCCTATCTCTCTCTCGACGAAACCATCGTACATGCCGACGTCATCAATCAAACCCACCACCCTTGACTTTGTAAATAAAAAATTGCCCGCGTCATTTTCATTGTTCCGTGCGCTAGCCGCCTCCATGCAACAAAATTCAAAACCAACCGTTAATGTCAATCGTTACCTCGTCAAGAGAATTGGAAGCCGAGTATTTGGTGGTTCTTCGTCATAACTACTACTGCTAAAACATGTTTCATTTCCCATAAACAGTATTTATTCTAATTCCTCGCTAAACTCTCAAAAAAAATCTCGGTTTTAGTTTTAATTCCGCACTAAGGTCCGAAAAGAAGTTCAGCTTGGTCTTTTCTGCTCCCAAACCGCAATTATATTCTCAACACCGGTAATTGTGCCCTTTTCCACAAAAACCCCGGGAATTCCATTTATTTATCCACAAGAACCGTAAATGGAAGTTCTGTAGCTCCGAATGTCTTGCCCATCAATGCCCCTCACAAGGACTTGATTGTTTGCCTTTAGCCGATATGGATTTTCAAAATAAGGACTTGCTTCTCGCTGAGAATCCTCTTCGAATATTTTGCCGCCGCAGACAATTATTTGAATGGTTCTCGACATCTTTGGACTTTGAGAATCAAAAATTCCTATGTACCTTCTCCCCTTGGCCCATATTTTTCTCGAGTTAATCCATTATTGCTACGCAAATTATGATCCCAACCAACGAGCGCTTTATCCTCAAGTCAAAATGTCCTTTTCCCACACCTCTTCGGTCCATAAATGAAATGCTACAATTCCAACCTAGTAAAGCTCTACCCCCCGTCCATGGCCGAATTACTTGAGAAATCTACTAAGTTATCCCATGAAGAGATAAAAACCGCCTATGCCAAACCTTCATGTTACTGCAGCATCACCTCAAAAACCCTCCCCCTTATGGTTATAATTTCTTTACCGATGAGGGTAGACTTATTTTAAACATGATATCTTCCATAATGGGCTTCATTGAAGAGTATGTTGATCGCTAACCCTAGTATCGTTATCCATTTTACTCCCTTGGACAACTCTCCCCGTCAGCTATACGATTTTTGCATCTTATATTACAATGATAAAATCCACATCACCATGAGATTTGAGAATGAGAGAGTATTTAAGTATTCTTCTCGTCATATATCATCTCATGATTTACTTCTCGCCGAAAATTTCCCTTTTTATGTTAAGAAACTTGATGCCAAAGGGAATCCCCAGTCGGGCCATCTGGGTCCGCCATTACTCACAATTCCTCCGATTCCCCTTATTCCTATAATGAGTTTGTCGACCTTTTTGTTCATCCCGGTAACTACCTTGTCGAATAGAGTCTCTCCTCCTATAATTAACAATGAAATCAAGAAAATCCTTCAAATTTCCTCTTCAAAGCAATACAAGATAGGTGACTGGGTACCTATATCAAAACTACACAAAGAGATCGTGATATATGGATGTGAATTATGCCCATTCAAACCGCCCAAGTATGTCCTAATGAGACTTTTGCATTAGAATATTTCAAGTAGATGAATAATTCGTATATAATTAATTTTTGCAATGCAAAGAAAAAGGCTCAACCAAGATCAAGAGCCAATTAGGTCCCTTCATTTGTAACTCTGTGAAGCTCGGAAAGGAAGCCGAAATGATTTTAGAAGACTATCTTAGACTACAAAGAGCCATGGTGCCTTATGATCCAAACAACTTTATCCGTGATAGAAGAATGAAAATAAACCGTCACCATACATCCATCAAAGAATCCTAGAAATGTAACAATATGCTAATATGGATGAATGGACAAGGGACATTGGTTGAAAAAGATAGTGAGCAAGTCAATGTTGAAAATGTAATGAAATATCTTGAAAAGATACTTGACCTAGAATCTTTTGGACAGTGATCTCTTCTACTGTAGACTTTACAACAAAATTTCAAGTAGGAGATTAAAAGACAAGAAGAAATAGAATCTAGAGGAAAAGAAAAGGAGCCCGATATAAAAATAATTGAAAAATTTATAATGACAGCAACCAGAGACTTCTAAAGAACAAGGTCAAGGACAAATCCCTCCTACTCAAATCGTTGAGCCGTAAATTTCTATTTTACAAACTCCTCTAAATATAGAAAAGGGAAAAAGAGAGAGGTCAAAAACTACTCCTATTGGTGGCTCTTCCTTGAATGTTGTAAGATGTTAAAAGGCGTAATTAACTCCCTTCCTAAGATGAATCATTTCGTGAAATCCCCGATTGTACCAGGGAAGAGAAGATAGTCAAGAACAAAAAGGTGTAGTGGGACATCCACTATTTTCAAAAACAGAAATACAACGTAGGGAACAAAGTGCGTAAATATCTTCTTTCAAACCTCTAGTAAAAATGCCCGGGACATCAAAAGAACATTCATCAATATAAAGGCCAGAACGATCCACTTGGACTTCAAGTGTACAACCAATATTTGAAGATGGCTCCAAAAAATCAAGAAAGATTTGGATGTCAACTTATGACATCCAACAGGGTAAGATGTTAATGAGCCATTTGAAGCCCAAGGTGGCAAGAGCCTCGACAACCGTAGAGTTTGCTTAGACTAATTTTTGAAGTCTTAGCAAAGGAGCATCCATATCCTTTAGATCAAATTGAGCTACACAAGCAAACATGTGAGATGATTTATTCTACTCGACTGATAAATCAATGATGACCCATAAGCGTGTGATTCTTTGATAATACTAATACACAATCATAGCCTGAAAAAGCCTCCTCCCGTGCTAAGATAATAGAATCAAAACTTTAGAGGAAATAATCATTGGTTTGGTCGTCATAATCCTAAAGATGTGAAAGGTACTGCTTTGATCAAGAGAAAAGATGATGATATCAAGAAATTTTCCGAGAAAAATTAAAGTTACCTACTTCAAGATATCCGGGCTGCATCGCAAAATCATCAAACACAATTTCGAGGAAGAACTAATGGATTTGCTCTAAAATTGAATGAGCAATCATCGCAACTCGAAAAAGAGCTTTGAGAATGCATTAAAAGATAAGCAGCAAATATTCTCTAGTATCTACATCAAAGAGGTGACAGTACAAAAGAACAACAGGTCAGCCAACGTAATTGTCACGTACCAACACCGCAAATTTGAACACCGATGAATTAACAAAGTAAATGGAAGATATGAAACTTCAGCTACAACATCTTTCACAAACAAAGGAACAATTGGTCCGCTCTAGAACATAAATATGATCTTTCAAAAATGAGTAAGGCTGATAAGTAAAACAATAAAGTGAACAAATTATAAAAAACAACAAGCATTGGAAAAGGATCTCACATCGAGAAACCTTTAAAAGAAATAAATGAAATTCTTTGGGATAATATCATTCAATCAATATAGGATGTTTGGTCCCAATTCAAATAATGGATGAACAAATTTAATAACTTAGTTAAATTGGCTCGGGATGAGATTGAGAGATCAAGACAAGAGTTGGGAAATATGCCAAGAGGCCAATAGACTTATACATTTTTTTAATACTCGTACCAAGAATCAACTCGTTAAAATTGGTATTCGTGACGTGACCTAACAATTCTCGAAATAAAGAGAGTTTTTACTAAAATAACTGTATAGAATTTAGAACGAAGGTGCTCGTATATGCAAGAAGAAATCATCATTTCAGAGAAAGATTGAATATTTTGTTAAATGGGGAGGATTGCCCAAATCTCATGGTTGCAGAAGATAAGGTAATGGACCTTGATAGTTATGTTGAAAAATGAGCAAATATGCCGATAATCAAGCTAGTTCTTCAACCAGCTTCATCAACAACAACATTGCCTACAGGGAAACCTTTCATGACGCTGCATTGGAGAATTTATTTTATCTGAAAATAAAGTAAATCATTTGTTCCCAACCGACTTAATTTCTTCGATATACCGAGGCCGATGAAACACTAATAAAGGTAAAGGACCAAAGAGGTGCCAGAAGTTTAATGGTGGGAAGAAATGATGGAACTTTTGTAAAAAATTATCCTTACATAATTTTTTTCCTATTTACCATAATATCATATAAAGGATAAAAGGATGAAAAAAGGTCAAAGAGTATCAGAAAGGGCGAAAAGAGTATCAATTAAACGAAATAATCAACATAGAATTACTAAAGAGGATAGCAGCAAGCCAAGATATAGGGCCTGCCTCCAGCACATTCTTAAAATAAGGAAACAGCACAACATCAGTTATCATTTTTCTTATCTACGAGACCATCTGTCTCTATATTGTTGTAAAATACTTATTAGTTATCCTAGATAATATCTCAATTTGTTATGAGATATTTTGTATAAATACTCCATCAATTGGAGTAGTAAGTGTGGATTCATATACTTTGCAATAACATTGACTTTTTCGGAATAAAGTGTTGTTGGAGAAATTTCTTTGTGGCTTGCTGGATGATGAATTGATGCTAGAGACTTTTTACAGGATTCATGTGTCAAACTACGAATCAATAAGTCATTTCTATCCCATGTTTTAAGTTTTTATATTTGTTTATTATATCACTGTGTTTCATTTCTGAATAATTAATGAAAATGAGTAAATCAGAAGGTACTTAAGTGTAATCTGGTTTTAATCATTATTATTCTAAATGTTTTCTTCTAAACTAGTTATAAATAGTGAATTCTTAATTGCTCCTGTTTTACTAGTTTAAGGATTTTGGGTACTTTAATTTGTATATGGAACAATGGACGTCGGTACTCTATTTGTTGCTTTACTATTCTACATACTGCTATTTCACTTTCTTATAGATGCCTTGGGCATATTTGGATGCTTTCTCAGATTGTCGATAATCTCTATGTGGACCGTTACTGGGTTTTATATCAAGTCCCTGTATGTGACATGGGGTATTTTTCTATCACTGTCTGGGGTGGGACTTCCACTTTTCTGGATGGATATTTGGGTTCCAATCTTCGGATGTGAAAATGTAATGACTTCATGGACTGTTTTACTTCATATAATATATTCAAAACAACATTTTTTCTCTTGTGAAAAAAAAATGATTAATGTTTATCACTCTGCCTTCAAAACTAGCGATGCTGGTCTATGTTGCTGGTTTATTGATATGGTCTCATGGTATTTTTATATTTTGGACATATCAAACTCCTCACATGATTAGCTTTTTTCTCTGTTCAAGGATTTTGGGTACTTTAACTTGTATTTGGAACAATGGACGTCGGTACTCTATCAGTTGCTTTACTATTCTACATACTGCTATTTCACTTTCTTATAGATGCCTCAGGCATATTTGGATGCTTTCTCAAATTGTCGATAATCTCCATGTGGACCGTTACTAGGTTTTATATCATGTCCCTGTATGTGACATGGGGTATTTTTCTATCATTGTCTGGGGTGGGACTTCCACTTTTCTGGATGGATATTTGGGTTCCAATCTTCAGATGTGAAAATGTAATGACTTCATGGACTGTTTTACTTCATATAATATATTCAAAACATCGTTTTTCCTCTTTTAAAGTTTCATTTTTTATTTTTATTTTAAATTGAACCTGCCGTCGCTATACTGACGCCTCGTAAGCGTCGGAATTGCGACAGATTAGAAACGTCGACAGAGCGACAGTATAAAAACATCGGAAGAGAAACGTTCAAAACGTCGAACCACATTTCGTCGTAATTGTGACAGTTTACAGACGTCGGAAGAGCGACGTTCAAAACGTCGGACCACATTTCGTCGAAAGTGCGATAGTTTGCAAAGGTCAGAAGTGCGACGGATTGGGAAACGTCGGAAGAGTGACGCTTGTTTGGAAGCGACAGAAAAAGTGTCGATAGTGCGACACTTTTTAATTATGTCGGAACTGTGACAGTATGGTAAACCACGTTTTTCCCGCCCTCGAACTGTCGCTCTTGCGACGACTATGTGTCGGAATAGCGACGAATTGGCCGTTGGAATTTCTGCCAAATTTTCTAGTGTAGCCTTGAGTTGAGAAGGAAAATTCTTACTCACCTTTGTATATGGTGGACCTAGAATGAGGTAGAGCACTCCTTGCGAAGCTTAAGGAATTATAGATCATGTCAAGATCATTAGTTGAAGATGATAAAATTATTGGTGTGGACATGCCTCCTTTAAGAAAGAGGTATGAAAGTATTTTGGTTGACTCATTTGACTTATGGGATTTTGGATAGACTATTCGAATGTTTGAGGGAAGTGGTTATGATCCAAGATCTTTTTCTTATAGATGCATTAAAGAATTACATATAACAGAGCACTTAAAACCATGAAACATAAGCACATAATATGAATAACAAAGAGACCATAACATGCATGAGATCAAGAAACCAAAAATTGATTACAGATTCCATCCAATTCAGACTACGTCTCCGGGCCATTCTTAACAGTGGGGAGGCCTTCATTCATTAAGTGGCAAGAAGAAGAATAAGTACAAGTAAAATTACATAAACCACCCTTATACCTCCAATCTGGAAAATGCTCAAAAAATGGAGAGCTCTGATGTAGAAACGGACATCAACGTTGAGTTCCTGTCACCCAGAGGTGTTATATCGACACAAAATTTGTCTGAAATGGACACTGGAAATTTCTGCACCCCTTGGAATCTTTTTGATGCCCCTCAATATTCCCTGGGCATGGTTCTGCCCCTCTAGCCTGCTCGTGGTTTCGCTCCTACTCCTGCTGCTCTGCCTGAGTGCACTGCACAAATGAGGGGTTTATATGTGTGTAGTGTGGTGGACTTTACAAGGTTGGGGTCAGTGGTGTGTTGGCAGCACCCACCGGTGTAGCGTGTGGAGGAGGGTGGAGGGTCCTGGTTCAAAACCCAACCCGACCCTTCTTGGCAATATTTTGTTGCACTTTTTTTTTAATTTGGGATTGTTACGGTGTTGGGCTACCCCATTGGGCAGGTCGACCCTTCCATCTAGCACAGGTTCAAATCTCATCGTCCCCATATTCCGGTCGTTTGGATATAAATACAGTGGGTGGGTCCGATCCATGTGGCCTGACCCAACCAATGTTTGCTATATGGTGCCGCCGGTGCTCATACATGGTATCGAACAACGGGTTCGGCGGGGTTATGGCCGCAAACCCATACAGTGATTGGGCAGTTCTGAGGATGGTGGGGTTGACATCCCTCCCCCCCACAATATATATAATAATGTGGTGGTGCGGTGGCAAGGTTGGTGGTCCGCCACCCATTTATATTATTTTTTTTAATTTTTTAAGTAAACCATGGCCCCTTTTTAAAAATTCTCGAAACTAGAGGTCATTGGGAAAATTAAACATCCAATGATTTCACCCGCTTCTCAGGTGCTAGGTTCCTTTCCAGTTGATGGTGAAATTGTGGGATACTTAAACCTGGCCCACTGCCTAACTTTGACCGCAACTTTGAATTTCTCTAACTTCTTCATATGACCTTGGATTTAGGCATTGTTTGCACCATTGGATTCATAACGAAGAACAATTCGACATGGTCCTAGTCTTGTTTTCATCTAGACACTTTTATTTTTGAGAAATTTTAACCTACTTGTCCTCTGAGATCCTCCTAGATCAATCCTCCCCACTGAGGAGCTTTTGGAACACCAAAAGCATTAACACATCCAACACACTACTTTCGTCTTCTCCAAACCATACTTTTAATCACCTGCACACAAATTTGGTACATCCTTTACAATCATATAAAAACCACACATGACTCAAACAAACCCTCACTTGCCAATAGTTTATAGCACACACTCATTGGTCAAGGACTACATAATAAAAACAAATAACCCAACTACTCCTAATAAAAGGCCAAAACATCATCGTTGTGTTTTCGAAGTGATGGGAAACACATCATCACCTTTACATTTATTTGCAATGCACGATTTACAAATTGTGGCCATATCAAGAAACTACGTCTAAAAAAACCATCTTTTACTTAATAAAGTAAATGGGTCATCTCCCTGTGGCGGATTTTCTTGCAGAATGTCTTTGAAGACTGGATTCTTCATGGGTGCCTTTTGGGCATGAAGTGTTTGACATGAATATTTTTGGTGTTCATCCTTCTGGCAATGATCCTTCCTCTTCCAGACTTTTCGGATTGTCCTGGAACGCTTCCTCCCGATGCGTCTTTGATAAGTGCTCATGTATCCCTCACTTTCGCTAGAATGTGATGAGGCGTTCTCATCATTTTTTGTTGGTGGGTCACTGGCTGTCTTGGAGCATTCCCCTTCTTCCTTCCTGACATACCCAAGTCCTGCATGACGGGGTAATTCTTCTACTTTAATAGGGTTTATGATTCCTTGATCATTAATGCTGAGGCCCTTTCCCTGGTACTCCATCTTCTTCAATAGTTTGGATCCGATACCTGTAGTATGTTTTTCAAAAGCAGCGAAAGCTTCATCATGAAAATTCTATGAAATTGAAGAAACACTTTTTACCTCAAGGGGGTTATGTTTTAGCTTCTCCAAGGATTCATCCTTAGCTCGCAACTGGCGTAATAACCTTTGTTTCTTCTTTTCTGCTTCCTGTAAGAGTGTCCTTAGCTCAGTATTCTCTTCTTGAATGCTTTGATTGATCTCCTCAAGTTCCTAGAGCCATGTCACATTGGGCGACCCTTTCATCTTTGGTACATTATCTGTTGAAATTTTTGTTTCATCCCCCGAATCTGAACCCAAATTGATGGGTCCATCTGTTGTGATTCCAAGAGCTGCTATCCTCCTTTTATCACCGGAATCTGATCCCCAGTCAATTGGTCTTCCTCGTGCAACTCCCGCAACTATGATCTTCTCATCTTCCTCTGATTCAAAATTTTGATCTTGTTGCATGGTGGAAACTCTGTTCTTCCTCTCCTTTTTTTTCGTCCCTCTTAGGTCTCAGTTCAAGGTGGAGTTTCCAGCAATTCCCTTTGTCATGTCCCTCTTTCTCAAAATGTGTACAAGAGGGATTTTCTCCTCTTCTCTTGGTTGTTGCGGTTATTTTTGGGTGGTAATTTTGTTCATGTGTTTCCCTACTTTCAAGATGCATGGCCTTTAACACTGGCCTCATTGATAGTGGCAGGCTCAAACAATAATAATGAATGTCTTATGTAACCATGTAAAGAACCGATATACTTAGTTACTATCTCTGGTGAATCTAACGGAATGTCTAAGTTCAATGCTTGTTTTCTAAATTCTTTAGTGGAGTTTTGGAAATTTTGGCCTTTGCCTTGCTTTAGGTGTTGCCATTCCATTAATGTTTTTTTCTTATAGCCCAATGGGTAAAACTGGGTTTTCAATGTAAAAATAACATTTGACCATGAGGAGAGAAGGTTACCCAGATTGTTGTTTCCTTATAATTTTCTCTCCAACCAAACAAGAGCGGTGCCACCTAGTCAAAGGGATGCCAACTAGATCTTTTCCTTGTCTTTCTTGATATGTTGAATCCGGCAATAGACCTCAATATGTGTAATCTAATTGTTGAGCTTTTCCACATTACATTCTCCTGTATACATAGGCAAGTCAAACTTTACATCTATTTTAAGGAAAGGTTTCTTAGATGTAGGCATATGACATCTGCGAGAATGATGAGAAGAAGAAGAGGGAATATCACTAGAATATGGAGAGGGAGGGGGCTCTTCTCCACCATCTCCATGGGTTACTAATCCATGGTCATCTGCATTTTTCTTCTCGGGCTTGACGGTCTTCTCATACTCTGCAAATATTTTGTCTACTTTCTCTTCCAAATTGTAGAATAACTTGCGGTAATTCCGCTCTTCTTCCCAACGTGCTTCCTCATCTACCATGTTTCTTCTTTGTAGTGCATCTCCTGATTTGGTATCAAAAGACTTAAGCTTTCCTTTTCCCCTTTGAAAATTGTTTCTGGTTAGCATATACTCATGCAATTCGCATCGATAAAGACCTGCTTTGATACCACTTGATCTAAGATCTTTTGCTTATAGATGCATTAAATAATTACATATAACAAAGCACTTAAAACCATGAAACATAAGTACATAAAATGAAGAACAAAGAGACCATAACACGCATGAGATCAAGACAACAAAAATTGATTACGGAGTTTGTCCAATTCGGACTACATCTCTGGGCCCTGCTCAATAGGGGGGAGGCCTTCATTCATTAAGTGGAAAGAAGAAGAATAAGTACACGTAAAATTACATAAAGCACCCTTATACGTAAAATCTGGAAAATTCCCGAAAAATGGAGAGCTTTGATGTAGAAAAAATCACCATCGTTGATTTCCTATCACCGAGAGGTGTGAAATCGACATAAAATTTGTCTCAAATGGACATTGGCAATTTCTGCACCCCAAGAATCTTTTTGATGCCCCTCAATATTCCCTGGCCCATGGTTCCACCCCTCTGGCCCGCTCGTGGTTCTGCTCCTGCTCCTACTGATCTACCCTGAGCACACTGCACAAATGAGGGGTTTATATGTGTGTAGTATGGCAGACTTTACAAGGTTGGGGCTGGTGGTGCGTTGGCAACACCCACCGATGGAGCGTGTGGAGGAAGGCACAGGGTCTGGGTTAAAAACCCGACCCGACACTTCTTGGCAATAATTTATTGCACATTTTTTTAATTTGGGATTGTTATGGTGTTGGGCCGCCACATTGGGCAAGCCAGCCCTCCTGACTAACACGGATTGAAATCTCGTCGGCCCAGTTTTGCGGTTGTTTGGATATAAACACAGTGGGTGGGTCTGCTCCACACGGCCCGACCCAACCAACGTTTTTTAGATGGTGTCACCGTTGCTTATACGTGGTATCAGAAAACGGGTTCGGCAGGGTCATGACCGCTGACCCATATGGCAGTTGGGTCATTTGGGGGTGGCGAGGTTGAGAGCCCGCCCCATAACAATATATATAATAATGTGGTGGTGGGGTTGGTGGCTCACCACCTATTTATATTAATTTTTTTTTAATTTCTTAGTAAACCATGGCCCCTTTTTAAAGATTCTCGAAACTGGAGGTCATTGGACAAATTAAACATCCAACGATCTCTCGCTTCTCGGGTGCTAGGTTCCTTGCTGGTTGATGGTGAAATTGTGGGATACTTAAACCTGGCCCACTACCTAACTTTGACCGCAACTTTGACTTGCTCTAACTTCTTCATAAGACCTCAAATTTAGGCGTTGTTTGCATCGTTGGATTCAAAACGAAGAACACTTCGACATGGTCCTGGTTTTTTTGTCATATGTACACTTTGATTTTTGAGAAATTTTACGCTACATGTCCTCTGAGATCCTCCTGGATCAAGCTATGATGGCCATCTACCACTCTCTTCTCAATTATAGATTTTAGCATGACCTATTTCTTAACATTTGGAAATGGGGCCTAAGGGCACCAAGAAAATATGCCTAATTCAATGAAGACATTAGAGTGTTGAATTGCAAGAGGTGACTTGATAGTTTGGAAATGAAGGTCTTAACTTTTCCTTGGTCTTGTAGAGTTATATAAGTATATTGAAGTGTAGAAAGAAGTCCTTATTTTAGGCATGAATAAGTGCATTCTCATGAAGTTGAATTGGGGATGATTGGGTTGCAATAGTGATGGAGAGTTCAATGTATAGAATCATGGTATAATGGATTAAGAGTATTGATGCATTAATATGTTTGGATGATGCAACACTTGTATGTTTTGGTGGTGTTGTTAACAAAGGTTAGATTGTAGCAGAAACACAAGAAATACAAGAAGCATTGTCAGTAGAAGTTGGGAAAGATAACTTGTTCATTGGAAGAATTGGATAGTGGGCTATTGCATCACAATTTTGGCATGGATAGTGTAGAGTGCTTAGAGAAGCAAACCATGAAATAATTCATGAGTATAGAATTGGAGGACAATAGGTTCTTGAGAAAATTACTAGGGACAATAATTAATTTTAGTGGGGAATGATGTGAGGCCATAACCTTGAATATATTTGGGTACCATTTTCCTAATGATCACCTAGGTGATTATTGACTATCATAGATGGACATAACAAAAGGTTAATGCTAGAAGAGTCGATTATGGGCACCCTTACACAATAGAAAAGTACAACATGGACATGTTTGGTTCCCTCACTCAAATTGGATGCACCATAGACCTTGATAGCTCACACTATGTTTATGCACCAAAAGAAGATTGGAAGGGAACTTGGTGAGAAAAGGTAAAAGGGTTTGTTATGAGAAACCTTGTCTATAGGCATGCACTAGGCATGATGTATAAGAAGAAGATAGGACCTGTATGAGGTAAGCCTATAATGCTTCAATGATTGGATTGTTCATGTTTGTTTAGAGACAGGTAGAAGGTCATTTTTCTTAGATTCATGGTATATTTGTAATAAAGTCACAAGCAAGAGTCTATAACTCCCTTGTTGTATATATGTGCCATTGTTCATATAATAAAGTTAAGGAATCTAGACTTGGATATTTCTTACACATCTTTGTTGTCAACTCTTCATGATTGTTATATGTTATTGTTTTAACTCTCTTTCTTTGCTTTGTGTTTCCTAAATGTTAAACTATTTCTTGGATGTTTCAAAGGTTATGGTTAGATGTGTGCTTACTCATGTAGAAGTTAATTTCATTTGAAAGATTATAGCTTAAGGTGAAGTTATATGTAACATCCCAATTTAACATGCAATTAATTATATCAAATATGCAATTGATAATCAACACAAAAACTGTTTAACTAATCATCATAGAAATTTCAAAAACATGAGCAAAGACAACTTACCTGTAATGGCAATATTCCTTACTTGAGACTCCAAAGTTGAACGCTATTTGAATCCTGCTAACCGCAACAAAGTTTTGGGGAAAAATCTCCACCCAACCATAGACTCAGCTGCACATAATCTTTCCACAGTTGGCCACCCTCGAGCCCTCAATCAACATACTACTGCAAGGGAATCCTTTGTCTCACAATACCTTTCTCTCCAGAGAATGGATGAAAGAATGATCCATGAATCTTCCTCAATGTCTATTAAATAGACCAAACAATGGAATGAGAACCACATGCACAATTCATTGTGTAAGCATGCAACTTTTATTTATTTATTTTAAGTTTTACTTAATTTAGTGTTTCGTTTAATTTCCTTTTTTATAACTTTACTTATTTTTATAGTTTCTTAGTTAATTCTTTCTTAATTTATTTTAATTTATTTTTACTTTTGTTAATTAACTCTTAACTTCACTTATTTATTTAATATTTAGGACTCCAGTTTATTATTTACTATTTTATTTAGAACTCCAGTTATTGTTTACTATTTTATGTATTATTTTTATTATTCTCTTGACTTATTATTTATTTAATTATATTATATTATATTATTTTTTATTTTTTATTTTATAATTATTAGGGACATTACATTATATATGGACGTTAAGTTAAGAGACACAATGTGGATATAGTAGGCGCAAACTAGCCAAACCCTTGCAACCAAGGTAAGGAAATGGCACATGACATCATGTGTCAAAATATATTTGGGACAAACTTGAGTTTGAAAAGAAAATTCAGAAAACTATAGGTTTATGACATGTAGGGTACTAAGTATTAAACCTAAAATATTTCACAAAGCTGTTACAAAAAATTAAGTTGATATTAATGTTTCAATGCAAAAGTATGCATGCTTAGTTAAGTGGACATGGGCTAATACCATTTGTTTCCAAAGAATTATATCTAAACTATAGTTTAAGAAAAACATATGGATTGTTCTCGTGCATGCTTCTACTAAAGCCTTGTGTATTTAAAGTTGATGTGAATTCCATAGTAATGGAAAAGTAAGTGGAAAATTGTTTATGGTTGAAAAAATCTTTAAATGTGTTCAATTTTAGAACAAATGTTTCTCTATTTTCAATTTTGGATCTTTTATTGTTATAGAGAAATGAAAAAGGGAGTTGCTTTTATTGTTATAGAGAAATGAAAAAGGGAGTTGCTTACAAAATAGTCTGGACGACAATTTTTTGTCGGAATCCTGTAAAAGTAAAAATAAAAAAATAAGGTAGTTGGAGTGTTTGAATAGTTTTTTTTGTGGTGGAAATGGATTTAGCGCCGTCAAAATCCCAAGGGCACCCAAAATCTTGAAGTTTGATACCCGTAACCCAAATTTTCAAAAATTTCTACCATAACTTTTCATGATCTTGCCAAAATTTCTGAATTATTTTATGGATTTTTTAGACTATATATAATGAAAAATTTCATCAAATATATTATATTATTATTCTTACCCTAAGTTGAAAAATAATATATCTATAATAATTAAAAAAACATTTCTAATACAACTATACTCTCCATTTACATCTTCTTTATTGCTCCAACCATACTTGACAGCCTTTTTATCCCTCCAACTACCTAGCACATGTTTGTTTTCTTTTCCCTTGGTATTTTATTTCACTCGCATATTAATAGGGAGCCTTGCATGGCTTGATATTTTTCTAAAATCTTAGTTGTCAAAATGGACGGCCGACCTCGATATTCCTGGTAAGATAATCATATATTTATGCCGAAAGGCGTTCCCTTTGCCAGCTTTAGCCGAATGTGACTGTTCGCTGGAGCCAATGAGAGCGCGTTCTCATCGCCCTTCCAGCCACTGAAAATTTGACATTTTCCTGCTGACTGTTCGACCTCCCGCTATTTTCCACGCAGTTGTTTCGGCTGCTGATTCTTCCACCTCACGCTATTTGCCACACAGTTTCACCTGCTGCCTCTTCCACGTCGCACTATCACGATTTACCAGGGCGTGCTGCTGAGAAATGGACTTACCAGCTCACAGTTCCGCGTACTCTCCAAATTAATTGCTCGGCAAGCACCACATCATCCTCTCTCTATCTAACACAGATTTGTTTTCGCGGCGTCAAATATTTGGGAAGGGTTTGAGGCAAGACGGATTCGCATCCTTCAGGTTGCCTGACGGGCACTGTTGGTAAGTTTTAATTTTAGTTTTCCTTCAACAAATTTTCTCTGCCTCAATTTCCATGGCTAATACAAAGAGCAAAGCCGAAGTCCCCTCTGGATTAAACCATGAAAGGGTGGAAAAATGAGTGGACGCCCTTTTGAAATGGGTTAAGTCTAAGAAAAAGCATCAGAAACCCCAGCTTCTGGAACATGAAGAGCTGTTGTATTTGGTCGTTACGCTGAAAAGGATCCCTGATGGGAAATGATCAATCCTTACAAAATCCAAATACCCCATCCGTTGTTTTCTTTGGATGGGAGCCAGGAGGTCTGTTTGATTATCAATGACAAAAAAAGTGGTAGTGCTGAGGTCGCCAAGAACAAGGTTAAGGAGGAGGGTTCAGCAATTTCAGAAGTCTTGAAATACTCAAAGCTCAAGACTGATTATAAGCCATTCGAAGCCAAGAGAAAGCTTTGTGGCTCTTTTGATCTGTTCTTGGCCGATAAATCTGTGGTTCCTCTACTCCCCATATTATTGGGGAAAGCATTTTTTAAGAATAAAAAGCATCCCATCCCTGTGGATTTAACCCATACGCAATGGAGGGGACAAATCGAGTCAGCCTGCAGTTCGACTTTTTTCTACCTTGGAAAGGGTTCTTGTTGTGTTATTAAAGTTGCTAGGGTTTCTCAAACAAGGGATGAGATTGTAGAGAAGTTGTTGCTATGATCGATGGTCTCACATCAGTGATTCCCAAAAAGTGGAATAACATAAGGTCTTTACATCTGAAATACTTGGAGTCTTTGGCACTTCCAAAAGATCGATGGTCTTGCATCAGTGATTCCAAAAAGTGGAATAACATAAGGTCTTTACATCTGAAATCCTTGGAGTCTTTGGCACTTCCACTTTACCAATCTATTCCCGAAATGCCCCTTAGAATTGAAGTTGTCAAAACAGAATCGCAAATGGATAGACCAGAGAAGAGAGAAGTGCGTGATCAAGATGTTGAGAAGAGAACTTTCAAGAAGGGACAGATTCACGATGTTTGATACATGGATAATATGTTGGGAGATTTTTCTGATGGGTTCTTTGGCCGTGAGGACGACAACGAAATTGATTTTCTGGACTCCACGAGAGACAGAGTGAAGGATGTTGATTCTTCAGACGAGGAAAACAAAATAACAGGCAAGATTTCAAGTAAGAAGAGAATTGCCGATGCAGAAAAAACCGCAGGTTCAAAGAGGAAGAAAGTCTTAACTTCTGAGGGCATAAAAGGCTCTTTGGATGGTCAAGGTATTGGTGATAGGGTACCAAAGGAGGGTTCTCACAAAAAGAAAAGTAAGTCAGTAGGATTGCAGGGCAAGGCAGTGGCCAACAGTGTTGAGGCTATAACCAAGAAATCAAAGTCAGAGAAATTGAAAAGATCTGTTAGTGTTGTATGAGTCCGTAGTTCAAAGTGGTTTTTGAGTTTGTACTAACATATGCTTTTGTCAAGCGGAATGTCAGTACTAGACCGTGCGGTTTCTGCCCCACTGCAATTGGAATCTTGGTGAATAGCATTGCGTGAATCCATAATATTTTTATGAGGTATTGGTCAATTTGGCTGATTGTGGTATTTTGGTGAATTTGTGCTCTTGCTTTCCCTTTCTTGGCAATTGTTGCTTGATCGGATGTCATGAGGTTCTGATTCATTTTGATAAAAGGGCATGAATGGCCTCATGATTTAGGAAATCGTTATGAGTTAAACTTTTCTCCATTTGATTCAAGGACATTAATGAGGTCATAGCTTTAGGCAATATTTGCTTTCTTGTTATTATTGTATTTTTGGTTGCTTGCATGGGAAATCAATGTAAAAATGTCCTTTTATTTGGTGCCATATATTTGCCATTGGTGTCTATGCATGGAAATGCTCATGCACAGAAAGCACAAAATTAATGATTTCTCTAATGCAAGATGTAAAGAAAATGCAACTGCAGTTGCTGAAATGTTAATAAGAAAGAAGATGTTGTCTTTATCAGTAAAAAGCATGTGTGGTTATTTCTTCCTTATTTTTAAAATATCTACCTTGTTGGTTTAACATATCAGTCCGATATGTTATTTTCTGCTTTATCTATTAGGGTTATTTTCTACTTTATCTATTAGGGTTAGTTCTACTGGTGACAACATCCTGCAGTTGGATAGATTGTTCTTTCATCCAACATTGTGAATTGGCTCATCCGATGAAAAAATGAAAAAATGTTATTTCCTGCTCTATCTTAAATGCCCTAACTCTTTTGTGTAGATCTCCCCTTCAGAATTGTTTGTAAGACACAGTTCACATTGCAAAATGTGTGGAATGACATGAAGTGTGCTTGTGATGCATATTGCAAAAGATAAAATAGAAAAATTATATCAATGAAATCACAATTGCAATCTTAAGTTGACTGGATAAAAAAAAACAAAATTTCTCAAGCTATTCAACAACCATCATATTATTTTTATTATATATAGATCTCCTCATTAACACAATTTCTCAAGCTATTGAACAATCATCATATTATTTTTATTACATAGATCTCTTCTCATTACGTCTTTATTTCTGTAGACAATACAATGGAATTCTTTACTATGCTTTCACTGTAGTTCTTTTTACTAGTCTCGTTAGAATAAAAGGACATTCAAATATGATTACTTATAATTATCTCAAATTATCAATATAACAAATACCTATCTAATTGTTTAATCATATCTATTTTTCAAAAATAAAATGTTTCATGTCAATTTTCCAAAAGCTTTTATCCATGACATTATGAGATGTTTTTCCATCCATATTTTTGGGTCTCCTTTACAAGGCTGCAAAATTTGTAGGCATTCTTTCTCTATCCAATATTAACATGGTGGTTTTGGTGACGTGCCTTGTGGAGCCTTTTGAATTGTTCTCGTCGTCTATGAGATCATTATAATTGTGTTACTTTCAATATATGTCTTTTCTTTGATAATCATATCATTTGATTCCTGTCTTCCTACATTTTCAGATGAAGTCTTCTTTTTTGAAAATAAACCATTAGCTTATTTCTCTCTTTTTTGAAAATAAGTCTTGCTTATTTCCCTCTTTTTGGAAAATAAAATTTTACCTAATTCTATCTTGGTTTATCTTTGCTTCTCTCTTTTTCACCCATTCTTGAATTTATGCAAAATGCCTTACAAATACTTAAAAGACACTCGGCTTGAAAGTTGATCAACATCTATCGAGGGCTGCAACACTTTTTAGCGATTGTTCATCTACCATATGAATGGTGATCCACTTATTGTTGGATTCATAGTAGAATTATAGGTAAATTATACGGTAAATATTTGGAGGATTGTTCAATTGGTTTCGAAGGTTGAAAAGTTTACAGAGGAGTTTGTTGTTTTGTGAGTGAAAATCTACACAAAAAATCTCTTACTTCTGCTGTTGATGGTCAGATTGTATTCTTCTAGCTTTTGGAATACATTTCAATATAAATTTATTTCTTTTACTGTACTGTTTAGAATGAATGATTCCTGTTTCATTGTTGAAAATGCAATGCAATTCCATTCAAATTTATTTCTTCTAGTGTATTTTTTCAAATGAATGATGCATGTTTCATTGTAGAAAAAAATTACAGTATATTAAGAATACAAAATGTCAGTGAGTCTGATATTGTGTTGACATAGGAAATATTTTTATGGAAATGTATTAGAAAACACATATTTTGCCGATTTTGATTCTTGGTTGACAAAGGGTTTATATGCCTCTCACAGATCATTGGACGAGAGTATCAATTGTTGAAAGGAAACAGTAGATGGCTGTTATTGGTCTACAAAAAATTGCTCAAAGCCAGTTACCAGAAACCATAACAAGAATGGTACAAGTCATCAGACCATATCTCAAAACATATTTTTCAAATACTGGTTGAAGAACTATTTCAAAACTTATGCACCATTTAAGCCATGTTATTTGGACAGAAAAATTTGGCTGAATGGGTGCCATTTTTCCAAGTTAAAACAACAGCTGTTGAGTTGGTAACATATTCGGCTTGTAACAAATGACAGGCATCACTTTCCTTTGCAAGAGACTTTATGATTCTCTGTGGTCCTGGCTGCCTTTTCCGACCATGTAAAGAAAATTGATAATTCAGGCACATGTTAAAGAAGATCGCCTTGCTCATGATTGGTTCTTGTTTATACAGAATATTCCTGTATTTGGATTTCTCTTGTACACAAGTCCACCAATTGAGTCTGCAAGTGGTCCATATTGGTTCATGGACCCATTGTCATTGTAAGATTCATGAATTATGCATTTTATTTGAGGTGCGCTTGTTAAATCCAGTGAGATATGCCTTGCATTTTGATCACACAATGCCAGGGAAAAGTAAACCAAATGATCAAAGTTTATAATTTGAATTTTAAATATTTATATTTATTTTAATAAAAATATTAATTTTTAATTTAATATTAAATTGTAATTTATGTAATTTTATTTTTATTTCATTTTATTTATTTGTCTGTTTATTTATTTATTTATTAATCTTTATTTTATTTTATTTCTATTTATTTATTTATTTTATTCTTATTTTTGTAATTAAGATTTTTTTTTTTTATCTATTTTATTTTTAATTTTAATTTTATCTTAATTTTATTTTATTTCTATTTATTTATTTAATTTTTATTTATATTTATTTAATTTTTTTATTGCTTTTGAAATCTTTTCTTATCATAGCATGTAATTATTAAAAATAAAATAAATATATAAATTCAAACTTTAAATATTATTTAATTACTTTTAACATTTAATTTATTCGATAATAATAAAAACAATTGAATATCCTTTGAATAATGCACAAGGCTATCTCTCTCTTTTATAAAGCGCTCGAACATTAATAGAAATCCTCCCCTTGTAAACTGTATTAAAAGGCAATATCCTCTCATTATATTTTGATGTTTGAACTTCTTAGATGATAACCCCAAGCAATAACAAGTATACGCCCTCCCGAAAGGCTCACGACGGACTTTAGTTTAATAATCATTGACAAAACCTTAGAGTTAAAACCCCAAGTCTTATCATGTCATTAGATCATTAATATGGGATCACTACATACCTTAATTTTAATACCACAGACATCAATCGATGATACCATAGACACTTTCACATATTCATTAAAACGCCATTATGCATGAATGTCTGCCATATATATATCTCGGACCTAACTATAAGGCTAGTGCCATTGTAACGTTCGGCCCCACCTATTAACAATCCTCTTGCATCCGACGGCTGGAGGAGTATCACGTTGATTGGGGCGATCCAACGAGCAGGGTGGAGTTCCGCATTTTTTTTGATCCCGAACTTTAGCACGTCAAATTCACGCGATGAGGGCAGTATTTCCCCAACAACGTGGCACGATCTAATAGGATCGTGTTTTTTTCTTATGGTTTCACCTCCGGGCAAGGGCGTTGCGAAATAGGTGGGTTTTTTCCCAAAACCACTCGACTATAACTTCTGGTTCCACGTTCACCTCTTGGTTCCGTTCCTTCTACGCTCCAGGTTCCATCTTCTGCGTTCACTTACTCTTCAATGCGCTTCCCTTAGCACAGTTCTCTTCACCCGTTTTCTGCACAAAATGGGTAAGCCAACGAACTGTGTGTTGAAGTCTTGCTCCAGTCCTCCCCTACGCTAGTCCTTAACATGAATTGTGCTACGTTCTGGCTTTAAAACCCTCTAACATACATTCAACATAAAACTCAACGCTAGTTCCCATTTCCGTCTCAATCCTTTGCTTCGGCTTCAGGAATTCGAGCACACCCAAGGTTCGACCTGAAGATATTTGCACTATAACAAAATTACAATACAACTGCCCCTCCTTTTAAGTGGGGATTTAGCAAACCCTAGAATTTACCAACTCCTCCTATCCACTGAAACTTCTGATTCATTAGAGAAGCTTATCGTGAAAGACATTCATCGCACCTTGCCCTCCCAAAAATTATTTCAAATGATAGATGGGCCCGGACAGAGATCTCCGCACAATTTGTTGAAGGCCTACTCTGTGTATGGCAGGGATGTGGGGTATACACATGGGATGAATTTCATAATAGGCATGATTCTACTTCACATGAATGAGGAGGAAGAGGCGTTTTGGGTAATGGCGGCTCTGCTCAAGGGCGTTGTGAATATGCCAATGCAACGTTTGTATTTGGAAGGCCTGCCTCTGTTACACCAATATCTGTTTGAGTTTGAAGTTCCTATGAATGAAGAGCTGCCTGAGCTGGGTAGGCATTTTTCAGAACCAAATGCTCACGCCCTGCATGTATGCTAGCCAGTGGTTCATGATGGAGAGTTTCATAAACTCTTAGATCAGACTGTCCATTTTAGTTTTGGATTAGACTGGCCATTTTTCTTTTCATGATGAATTATGTAGGGTGGTTTTAGATGGATAAACCTAATAATTTAGTTTTGATAATAAATTGTATTAGATGGTTTTAAACTCAATAATTTTGAATGTCGTTTTTATTGAAACTTTCTTGAAATAATATGAATCACAAAGGCTTCAATTCAAAAATATATTTTCCACACTCAAGGGTTTGCATTGTACTTTTACATGGGAGGTTTGAAATTGAAATTGCAGGCTATACCGTCATTTGTAGAATCGGTCACCAAACAGCTCTCTGTAGACTTGCTGCGCTTGTACAATATGGGTTTTCGAAGGTTTGTAGTAACAGATATGGGGCCGTCAAGGTGCTTGCCAGTTATAATAGCAGAGAATTCTTATTCTGACCTTGCCAAACCATTTGTAGAATTGAGTCTAGCTACTTTGCTTCAAGCCCTGATAGAGCTGTGCTATTTTTTCCTTATTAATGCTTCAAATGATAATTGGAAATATGCCTTCTGAAATTTGTGGAGTCAGTCGGTTTCACTTGTTAAGGGTTTGTTTTGTGAAAATTCTATTGCTTGCATCTTACATTCATGTAATGCACGAGTAATGATCCTTGATAAGGTTTCTTTTCTGAACCAACTTAGGGTGTCAAATTTGTATTTGTGTATTCTAACCAACCAGCTGCCATTTCTTAGTTTCTTGTTGATTCTTACTGTGCATGCAATGCTCCTTACCCATCATTACCATTGAAATTTGAATTTTCTTACTGTACATTCCATTTCTATGTTACCAGAGACAACATGATAGTGAATTTGGTTGATTTCAGTCCCTGGAGGCCATTTATTCTTCTTCCTCTGTTCTCCTGGGAGGAGTTGGAGAAGAATTGACTCAACATCTACCTGTTTTCCCCCCCTTACATCTTTGGTATGTTTCCTTTCGGCATTGCTTTGCACCTCCCCATGCAATTGCTAGTATATAGATGTTTGTGTGGTTCAAAGTGACCCGCGGTTGCTATTCCTTCTCAGGTAATCATATATATGTTTGGGTAATTTAGGAAACTATATGTTTGGGTAATTCAGGAAACCCTGAGCTTATGTGGCGTGGCATCCAACAGACATGCTAACTTTGCCCATGCTCACACTCATTGGATGCACCAAATTTGCAGTAAAGATGCCCAAGTACAAACCAACTTTTCCCATGCTCACACTCATTGGATGCACCAAATTTGCAATAAAGATGCCCAAGTACAAACTAGCTGTCAAGTTGAGTGAAATTCATTTTACATTTTCCAGCGTGTTAAATTATTTTCATACCTGTCAAGTTGAGTGAAATTCATATTACATTTTCCAGCGTGTTAAATTATTTTCATCTATCCTTGTGATATAAGAATAGCAGCATAATAGTAGCTACATCTATATGTGTATTTAGATTTTTGATTTGATTTAATTATTAAGAATTATTAGATAGAATGTAGATTTAATTTTGTCCACATATATTTTTATTAAAATATTGGTACCATATTAAAAGATTGAATCTAAATTTGCTATGCTTTTTTCTCGTTTTTCAATTAAAGTGATCACTTAAAAAATGTTATATTAATATTATTTGTTATGATTTTATGGGCAGGTAGTATTGATAAGACATGACATTGTAAACAAAATTATTTACAAGTTAAGGATATGTAGGATGGATCTCTATTGTTAAGAATATTGGTACATGTTTTTCAAAATGTATATATATGTTCAACTTACAAAATAATTCTTCTTATAATTAATAATAAAAACAATAACTAAAAAAAATTATAATTCAGTTAGTTTTTATGTTGTTTTTTAATTATGACAGTTTGAGATGTATGATAAATTGTTTTGATGCTTATAATAAAATAATATTTTTGGACATTTAGGCCATTTAATTTATATGGTTGGGTTAGTTACAATGCTTCTATTAAATTGTGTATAACCCACCCAACCTAAAATGTAGCGATCTCTAATCTAAAAAACACCAACTAAAAAAAACCTCAAAGTTCTTTTTTTTCGGCTCTTCTTCCTCCATGTGTAAGCTCCTTTTTTAAAGTAGAGTAGAATTTACTTTAAATGCAATAGTATAGCATTTATTTCTTGCACTTACTAAATTCATGCAACCAGTTTAGGTTTACATTTTTGTCATTTGATTCAAAATAGAATTAGGGTTTTCTTTTCGAGTTTTAAAGTAGAGTAGAATTTACTTTAAATGCAAACTTATAGTATTTCTTTCTTGCACTTACTAAATTCATGCAAATAGTTTAGGTTTACATTTTTTCATTTGATTCAAAATAGAATTAGGGATTTATTTTCGAGCACCTATTTTCCTGCAAATAGATTAGTGTTCCCTTGATTCAATAGAAAGTGTCAATTGTCTTTCTCCTACAAAGTTAAGTTTATATATATGTTTAACTCATAAAATAATTCTTCTTATAATTAATGATTAAAATAAAGTTATAATTTAGTTAGTTTTTATGTTGTTTTTTTATCATGATAATATGAGATGTATTATAAACATTTTTTACGCTTATCATAAAATGATCCTTATGGGAATTTACTGATCATTTAATTTATATAGTTGGGTTAGTTAAAGTGCTTCTATTATATTGTGTATAACTGGCACAACATAAAATGTGGTATGCTCTTTTCTAAAAGAAACACCAACTCTTCTTCTTCTTTTAAAAATTCGTCGATTTCTCCATGCCTAAGCCCCTTTTCTCAAGTAGAGTAGAATTTAATTTAAATGAAATAGTATTTCCTTTCTTTCATGCACTTATTAAATTCATACAACTAGTTTACATACATTTCTGTCATTTGATTTCTGCAAAAGATAATTAGGGTTTTCTTTTCAAGCACTTATTTTCCTACAAATAGATTAATGTTCACTTGATGCAATAGGACAAGTAAAGTTTCAATTTCCTTTTTCCTACAAAGTTAAGTTTAGTAATTTCCCTCCTCAGAAAATTTGCAAAATGGTCTCTTGACATCTCAATTCACTTCATTGCATCAAATTAAAGAAATAAGGACACATTGCATGTTGCATACATAGTGTCAAAATCTCTTAAGTTTGTACAAACATTGTATTGATAGTTAAAGTCGGTAGCCTTGGCAGTTACAACATTATTGTTGCAATACTAAAGCTCATCACTTCTTGGTGTCATTACCATGGAGGTGTCAAAGTATGCGTTGTTTCCTTCCTTAGTTGATTCACTTATTTTACAAGTTTATGCAAAAAAAAAATCTACATTAAGCATTATTCATTTCAAAAATAGAAAATTGCATTGCATTAGCATTCTCATTCAGAAAAAACTATAAAATCAAAAAAAAAAAAAATGTTCAATACCACAACTCCCCACTTTTTCATGTGGTGTAGTAAGAACCACATCACCATCCACTTTTGCAGGTAGAAGAAGAAGCATTGGTAGAGAAGGTAGAAGAAATGGATGGAGATGATAATAATGAGGAAAATCCTCTTGGATTTCCCATTCAGGATATTGATATAAACATTCATATGAAGAACATCCCTTCATCTTTTTTTCCCAACTTCCATGGTATGAGGTCAGAATATCCAGAAACCTTTCTCTTTGAATTTAAAATAGTTTGTAGATCTTATGGTTACTTATTAAACACTAAAAATTTGAGATTGTTTCCAACAAGGATGGAGCTCTTGATGGTTCATGAGTTTATGGACTAATTCAATAAGATCATGGAATGATATGCAAACGATATTTCTACAAGAATATAAAAGATCATGATCTTAAAGAAGAAATCTTTAGAATGACTCAAAAATAAGATGAGAGCCTTGAGGATCTAATAAAGAGATTTGTATAATGTTAAGAGGGAAAATTTACATCATTTAGGATTTGACACACTAAAAAACCTCTTACTTAGAACAATTACATATGAATGTATTGATCTCCTTGATATAATGAGTAGAGGGGATGTATACCAATTATCATTTGAAAAAAATTGTGAAATATGCAAGCACATATCAAGAGGAAGGGAAAGAGTAAGTAAATCAACATCAAGAACATTAAGTCAAAATGAACTTGAAAAATTGCTTAATAACTTTAAAAATTAATTCTTAGCAATCTAAGTAAACAAATAGATGTGTTAAGAATATAAAATAAGCAAAAATAGAATGCTAAAATTTGTGTTATTTATGGAAAATCACATGCTATTAAAAATTTCCCATTATTACCATGGTTGAAGGAAGTTTACCAGGAGGACAATGGGGCAAATCAAACACAAGAGACACTTTGTTATGTAGCTCTAGGAAGACCATGGTATCCTAGTCGACTTGGTATGATGCAAGAACCTTACTCACAATTTCAAAGTTATGCACATCCATCTCAAAGTAATTGGAACACACACTTTCCCTCGCAACCTTGGCCATCTCAACCCCAAAACCAAACTTGGCAACAAGGTTGGCAAGGACCTTATAGAATAAATCCACAATAACCTTAATATCCTCCATACCAAAACCAATGCTATCCATGCAATCCACCTCCACCCCAACCACAACCTCAACCACATCCATCTCAAAGATCCAGTCACACTCAACTACATGCAAAACCATTTGCGAACTCAACCAATAAAGTGATTCATCCCACTTACAATTCTATGATACAAAACTTCCAAACAAATCCTCTTGATATAAATGATATTCATCTTAGATCAGGCACAATATTACAAAAATGAGATTCTCTTAATGTCATTACAGAACAACATATCGAAGAACATGATCTAGAGGAGACTAAAGAATCATGTATCTGTATATTTGATGGAGAGTAGCCATTGGAGCCTGAGATTGAAGACTAATGCTTATTATCAGATTTTTTAAGTGTTCAACATAGTAATAAACAAAAACTAAAAGATATAAATTTCATGGAAGAACAAAATATACATGATGATCTAGATAAGTAAGAGAACCAATGGCATCAAAAATATATTGGGCTTTGGTTCCAGAAAATCATTAAGTTGGAGCACTAATCTCTTCTTCAACAGTTCTTAACATCATCAAAGCAGTTGGTTTCTCATATTCGAGCAAATGTCACAACATATCTTTCGAGCCTACGCATGATTTTATTTGTCATCCTATTGTGCACATGGATCCATTGGAAGTATTCATATACTTGAAAGAGATTTTCTTTTTCTTTTTCAAGTAAAATATGATAGAAAAAAAAAAAAAAGAGAAACGGAGAAAACTTAAAAGAAGAGGAAAAAATAAAATATCAGGTGAAAACCTCCTTTGAGATTCCTGAGATTGGCTCATTGATTGAAAACCTCCATGAGGCCATCAATGGGATGGAAAAAGGAGAAAAAAGAGAAGAAATAAATAAGATCTTAGGTGAAAACCTCTTTTGAGGCGTCTAGGCAGACCTACTGGTGCAAAACATCATTGAGGAAACTAGTAGGCTTAAGAAAAACAAGAGGAAAAAAGAAGAAATATTACACATAAGAAATTTTCTTCTTACCATGATGAATGTGCAGGTAAATCAACAAAACCAAAGACACATTCCAACTTGCATATTTGGCTCTAATCCGATTGCATGCATCTTCAAAGGAACAAGAAAGATTCCCCACATCACTCTCATCCACTTCCTAACCATCCACAACCTTCACCAATATTTCACAAGCATTTTCCATTCATTTTTCTCATTGCCCTATAATGACTGCATGAAAGTTTTGTGTTGTTACATGATATTATAGATTTGTAAAAAAAAAACAGGGAACAAATTTCCTTGTCCATATCTCGAAAATCATACATCCTTAGGATGACATTTTTTATGAGAAGATGCATAAGGATGATGGTAACATGCTCAAAAAAATTCACCAATATCCAATTTATATTTTTCAAGTAATTGACCGCCATCACCTATATCCATTTTTCGTTTTTCTTAAAATTCATGCATCCATTGGCCGATATTTCTTATGGGTAGATGCATAAGGACGATGATGACCTGCTAAAAATATTTGATGTGAATAAAATCTACCATTTGAGAGATATTGGCTAAACAATATTTGCTACAGGATTGACATAGAGTGCTACAAGAAAGTCTAGAGAGGTACAAAGAGCCCGATTTTGAGAAAATTCATCACCAAAACCCTGGAATTCATGGAGGAACATCAAAAGGGAGGCTACAAGAATCCTATAAACTACTACAATATCTGTAATCATCAAATATTAGCAAAACTTTGACAATCTGAACAAGAGAAGGTAGTAACAACACCTTGATAACCTGGATGAGAGAAATTTTCATTAACAGAGAATACTACAAGAATAACTCCAAAGGAAATAAAAATAATGAAGCTCCCCAAATTTCATATTGTATTACATCAACCCACTCACAACAGAAACATCTTAGTGGAATTATTCCAGCTATCTGAACCATAGATGTGAAGCAATAGTCGCAACCTACATAAAAAAACATGCATGGTAAGGCACATGTATGAAAATATTTAACCTCACCCTTCGAACCTATTAGAGCTTGAGAAAATGTTAAAGGTGTGAGAAGGAAAAGTATTTTATAGCCAAAATTAGTAGCAGGAAGGCTCAGTTGTATCTAGTAGTAACGTAACTTTTCTCCAAAGTACATCCACATGTATGGGAGATAAATGGGACAAAAGTGAAAAAATACTTAAGAAAGTGGGATGTTATCATGGAGTATAGAAAGTAGGCAGGGGACCAAAGAACTTAAGTCAAATTTTTGTATGAAATATTTTTTTTTAAATCATTAAAAAAAAGGAAAAAATATAAGAAAAATAAAAAATAAAAATAAAATGGTGGACCCACCACCTCTCGACATGCAAATTGGTTGCTACAAAAACATATAGGCGCTTCCACAAGATACAGATAGGTTGCTACAAGATAGTACACGCTGCTACAAGAGACAGAAAAATTTCTATAGGAAGTTAACAGAGTGCTACAAGAGAGCTCCTATAAAAAAACATCTCTACCGGGGTGTTGGACAATGATTAATTAATTGCTACAAGGTACAAAGAAACACAACAAAGCTTCAAAGGGTTTGCTACAGAAAGTCAAGGTTGCACAATGGTAAATTATCCAAGGGTGAAAGGTATCCAAGTCACGAGGTTGGCCATCACATCATTCCTTTATTTTTCTTCAGGTTATTCACCATCATTCTTCCTCTATAAGAAGAAAGAGTTATGTGTTAAGTGTTTTCAATTCCAGAACTTCGTGAGAAAAGAAGAATTCAGATTGCTAGTCAAGGGTGTTCATGGGAATTTGATGGATAGTATGATGTTTCATGGCCAAGAATCCAAAAACCACTCCTGCAATTAAAAATTGAGGCCACCATTGTCAAAATTATTCCTTTTTTAGAGCTGCCATAGGAAACTTGGTTTCATATAGCAGCCCCTGTTAGCTGCCATATTGCTTGTTTTTTTTCTCCTAAAGGAGTATCACAAAGGCTGGAAGGAAAAATCATATGGGGAAACCCTCAATGTGTGTTGTGGGAGGCATCAAGGACACCTAGACTCCAATGAATTAAAAATTGAGTTATCCAAGAAAAAATCTTTGCACATAGAATTCAAAGTTTACAAATATGGGATGAGGATTTAACAGGAGAAAACCCACCAACACAGAGAGAATCCATCAACATCCTGAAGTGCTGACCCTTTTCCAAAATTGCAACTGGATGGGATTCTTTGAAAGGCTAAGGGTATATGACGATGCGATTTCACTTGATTTTGTAGTCAATTTACAAGATCCAAGTGGCCAAGAATTTGTATTAGCAATAAGAGGCTTCGACTTGAATGATAATGACATTAGTAGAATCACCACTTTACCTATGACAGTGCATTAGTACAAGGAATCCATAAATGAGGTAATGGATGCCAAAAAATCCTTATTTTCGCAAGGTGAAGTGCCAGAAGAAGACCAAGTAGATAAAACAAAAGTAAGGTGCTACCCTCACAAATAGAACCCATTACATTTGAAGAATCACCTCAGAGGAAGAAGAAACCTGAACCTACATTAGGATTCCCTTGGGAAACTCATATAGGGTAAGAAATGTAGATATAGAAGTAGCAAGAAGAGTAACAGGAAGAGCAACACATAGACCAATAAATAGATCTCGAAACAGGATAACATACATGAAGAACAACAGGCCAAGGAGGACGAATAGGTTTCTTAGAGGTTGAGCAACAATTTCGATAGGGGGTGTGATGGGTTGCCAAAGTAGTTACAAATTAAGACCCACATAACCTTTCCTAGGCATATAAAGGATATATTAAATCTCTCCTTCTGCACTTAGTAATGTTTTCTTGGATTTAACAAGTTCTTAGGAAGGTTTAGAGATAATTGCATATTATGTGCCTAATATGATTTGTTTTGCAGAATATCAAGAGAGGATTGATTAACTTTTGAAGATCTGCAAAATGAGAGAATTTAGGGGCTTTCTCCCTACCACGGGATGGACCAATAAATGAATAGGATATCATGAAATTATTGACAAATTGTGGAGTTGTGACAATAAGAACAATAGAAGAAATAATTTCAGATTAATCACAATGGTGATTGTTTGTAATTGATTACATTCTTATTATTCACATTTTCTATCATTCAACATTGTTATATTGTCACTTTGCATTCAAAATTTTTATTTCATCATTTTTCGTTACTAAGAGTCTCTCATCTCAACAAATTGAGGTAACTAAGCAAATTTAAAATTAAATTGACCAAATTAATATTATAAATATTTAGCATATTTAAAATTATGAGAATAATAAGATGTTCAACAAATTTTGTATGACCAGGCACGACTGAAACCAGCCTAGATCCATCTTAACCCTGCATCTATCAAGCCCTAAGAGGGATCAAATCTCTTGAGGTGCAAACATCTCCTCAAGTTTTACAGTAAAAAAAATGTTTGCACCGCGGTTAAGATTGGTCTAGGTTGGTTTATAATTGTGCCTAGAGGCTCTCTCTAGCCCAGTGTGGTAGAGATGTTGTAATATAATGTTTAACATTTTGACTAAGTGAAATTACATAAAAATAAAATTAAAATTAAAAAATTATATTAAATAAAAAAATAAAAAATTTATATTAAATAGAAAGATTAATGTAATGTATATATATAACCCTTAGTATTGAGAATTTATGGTATAGACCCATGGTATTCATAAAAAATATAGCCTTTTTAGAAAGAGAAATTAAACTTGACCCATGGTATTTATGTGAAATATAACCTATTTAAAGGGAGAAATTAGATTGGCCTAACTCCATCTTAACCCTTACCTATCATATAGATAGTAAATATTAAAAATTAAACCTCTTATATTAAAAATATTAGAAAATAATAAATATGATTAAGTATTTATATAAAAAAATATAAATACAATAAAAGATTAAATTATTAATAAAATATAAATAAATTAATTCCCCTTATTAGTCAACACATTATTATTCAAATTTCATAAGCTAATCTCACATAATAATGACCAAATATTACACCATTATTGTAATAACATTTGACATATAAATAGTTCACATTGTAACTAACTCTAACCTAAACCCCGCTAAATAGGATAAAAATAAATAAACCTAAAAATAAATGCAAAGTTAAATTAAAAATGAAATTAAAAAACATAAAATTGTAACAAATAGTAAATATTTTTATGTGCAACAATTGGCTTTGCTTCCAAGTTTCAACTTTCAAGTTATTTTTGGAGAGCGCGTAATTATAAGACAATATAGCGTAAATATGGTTTTCAAACTTTTGTGGTTGTTATTATCCACATTATCATAAAACATTGGTCGATGTTTCGAATTCTAACTGGGATCTATCATCAAGACAAGAATGAAGAATGAAAGAAAGCTGCAAAAGATCAAGTTATTTAATTACACTTAGATTAATAATTTGAAGATACTATTTGAACTCTGATTCCGTACATGAATGTAAGTAAGAAACAAAACGGTTTCACTGTGCTGGTACACAATATAAGCATGAGCACACTTATGTAGAGATAATTCTTAGTAGCCTTTCCATTGCAAATACCTTTAGGTAGATTGCTTGATAGCAGTGTTTTAAGAAATTCGGGATATTAGTGTGTCGGTGGAAGAACAATTTGCCCAAAATTTGCAGAATGAAACTATGAGAGGGAATGAACTGGAAATTCAGGTTTCTGAGAAAAGGTTATTTTTACATTTATATGATTGTCTATAAAAATAAAATGATGGTTCAAGAAAAAAGTAGAGTCCGTGAGAGCAAAAGAAAATTTCGGTGTGCCCAATGAAGAACTCATTGTTAGGTGAAGTATCATGTGAATAACTACTTGGAATGATTAGTGAATATTATCTAAATTATAAATAATATTATAAATGTCTAGCTTAACACGTACAAGTTTTACATACAGGCTTATAGAGATTGCAAAAAGCAATTAGATTTAGGACTATTGTTTGTCTTAAAATATTTGAGTTGAAGCTTAAGCTTATAGATATGAAACTTGGAAGTGAGGGATCAAATATTATATAAAAAGGAAAGGCAATAAATATTATATAAAATGGAAGGGGAGTGTCTCAAAGAAGAGACATTGAAAAAAAATCAATATTTTAAACCTAATGTTTAACAAAAATAATTTTAAAAAATTTAAGTTTGAAATTAATAAAATAATACAATAAAGATATTTGATAAATATATAAATATATATATATATATATATATATATATATATATATATATATATAACAACAAATTTATGCTAAATATATTTTTTATTTAAAATATATATAATATATGCACATATATATTTTTATGCACATTCAATATGTTGCACCGACTTTTATGTTGTTGGTTGTGCTAGTTTAATCACTAAGAAGTGCAAATATTCCAAATTTGAAGCTAACGAAAACGAAATTTCCAATTTGTTTTAACTATTGGCAACCCTGCAGTTGGCGCAGAATACTCATTACATTAAAATCTCCCAGTTGGTTGCCAGTCAATACATTAATATCTCCCATTTTTATCATTGTGGCAACAAATTTTTTCTGCCATCCGATTAAGTTATGGCATAATTTTTTTTTCACATTAGATTTGGTGTTTGGATCTGCAAGAAGAGATGCATCCAATGTAAACATGCCACTGTTAGCTATAACGTCGTTGTAATACAAGTTGTCCAAGATCAGTGGCGTTTGAGGATCCATGACCACGGTCGTGTTGACGTTACTAGGGTTGCCTTGGGGACAACTCTACTTCAGTATCTGAGCATACGTCAGATCAAGGGATGGGTCTATCGTATTCGTGTCGTTGAAATTGTAGAGCCTGCTGATGAATGAAGTACGATGAGATACACCAATTGTGTATGCTCCTCCATTCGCCCAAACAACACAAACATGATTATAATCATGGTTTTGCTCAACCATTATTTTCATTTGCAATAATTGACACATTGATGAGTTGAAGGTCTCAGAAAATACCTGACAATGTAACCATCTCGCCCTGGGATAGACCTTTGGCTGCAAATATCTGAGTTAGTTGGGTTACATTGAAGGTAGGGGGAGGTATATTTCCTTGAATATTGGAAGCTAGTGAAATTTTTTCATCATTTCTTCTAGCTGGAACATCCCAATAGAGAGGGATGGGAGATGCCTGCGATCAATTATTAGAAATCACTAAGCGTTGTTGTTATCCCATGCTATACTTAACATAATGGTATTCTTATGCTATATTTTTTTAAGAAAAATACCAATGATGCACTATCTATAACCGAAAATGTGACTATATCTGCACAGGACACCTTGTTTGGGAAGACCACCTCTATTTGCAATTTCGCTTCATCAATAACATCAATTCCTCCAAGACTCAGATTGCTAGTCAGAGAGTCTTTCTCTGCTACGAACTGGCCGAGAATAGAGTCTATGAGAACGGAACCGTCACATCCCTGAAAGTGCAGGAGCTCCACATCAGTATTTCAAAAACCTATTGAATGTGCAGGCACAGGCTACACTAAAATTATGTGTTTATTTTAAGGGAACACGCCACATATATTCTGGCATAGCATGGACCAACATTGACTGCAAATGGTACTTCTTCGAGCTATAACGACGCCTTCAATTTCTCTAGACTCACATGCACTTGGGCTCTCTCGTGTCAATACGTTGTACCACGCTGTAAGGATTATGTGAAATTATGCCAAAGGACACTGTTCAAATTATGTCAAGAACGAAAAATCTGAATAGTGTCACGAAGATAAATATCATAATAGAAAATCCTTCGGCTTAATTAGTTCCAAGCGCCCAAGTCTCTAATAGAGTGTGTTAATTCTAAATAAATGCAAAAGTGTTGGGTTACATATTTGAAAAGTAGATCTCACACTACAAGTTGCATTACAATTGGTATGTTATTCCTATGCTAGAGTGAGTTCCATTTTAGATAACATTGTATAACATAATTACTTTAAATTAATTATGGACAAGAGGTTTGGTATTGACAATTGAAATACCACTAGCAATGTGAAATGTTGGATTCCTGCATTCTTGCCAATATTTTGATTTGTATTGATTGTACTCTACACTATGTAGTTTATGTGAAGTAATTAGCCTAAAACAATAACATCACAATTCGAGTTGAGTATGCAAACAAAAAAATGATAGCATTTCAACCTAATCATTTTCATATATTTAATTTAGTTGGATATCAATTTGGAAATGAGTTGCATTGAAGACAACACTCTTAATAATAAAGTATTTACAATGTCTTAGTTTTGTTGGCATTATTACTTTTGTTTTGTTAGATTTACGTGTGTAGGTTACACCAGAGAGTAGGTTATGCCTCTAATCTTGAAGAGTCGCTATACTTAGGATTGAATCGAGAATTGAGGTCTTGTAGTCATCCTAACAATGATACCTCTGTATAAGTCTAAGAAAAAAAAAAAAAAAAAAATTCACAAGGTATCAATGTTGGTAAGTGAGTGGGATATAAGTCCATCATTTAAGGATAACTCTACATGGCTTACCATTTTTTGTTTTCTTGTTCTTTTGAGAAGAAAGAAAAAAAACAATGTTTCTTTCTTCCTGGCATTAGGCTTCATTCTGTGGCACAATATTTTATCATGAGATGATGCCATCAACTCAACAATTTTTCACTAATGTACATATTGATTCAATATATTTTTACACAAGGTTTCTCAAGAGAGAATCAAGATGAGTTCATTTGTAAAATGGCTCTAGAACCAACAATTATTGAAGATGATATCGAGATCATTGGCCAACATTTTAAACAATAACTTGAACCAATGATTTCGGAAACTACTAAAGGTGTTAGGACAAGTAAAAATATAAAAATAAGTTCTTGGTCAATGAGTCTTCTTATAGCACTAAACAACACCCATCTCTTGCTCCTCCATCTCCATAGCTTAATGAGTATGGAAGCACAAGAGTAGAGAAAGAGGATGTAGAGAAAAGAGGAAATGATGGAAAATGGCTAATATGATTAGAGAACATAATAAGAAAGTTTCTAATGTTTGTATTAGATATGTCATAACCCATCAATAATTCGTGAAGTTGTTGAATTTATTGAGCATTATAATAACTTTATTGGTAATGACATGCAATGTTGCTAGAATAGATGGAGAGAGTTCATTATGAAAACTCCATTATTTTCCTAACATGTATGATTCAAAGTCAAATTTAGGCCACTACTATCAATATCATGTTTCATTTTACACTATCGTAATTTCTCATTCTAGATTGGAGAAGTGATACCTTTATTGACAGTGATAACACTAAAATAAAATGAGAATTGATTATAAGTCCTAGGAGGTTTTCATTCAACGTAAATTTACAACCAATTGATTCCTTATGAACTTAGGGTTATATATGATGAAAAAAAACTTCAATGTTTTGAATCCAACTATTTCATTGCATAGTGGATGTGTAATTTGTTGAGTTAGGGGGTATCATGAGCCTAGTAATTCCTTGTTTTTCTCATTTATTTTGTTCTTCCATAAGCTTGATCATTTAAAACATTTCCTTATCCTTATCTAATCAAATTCATATATTTTTATTAGCTTCATTCATACTTGGAATTTGATATTTAATAGATGAATTTTCTTTAAGATAAGAGCATAATGCATGAATTTGAATGTTTGGAATTGTTACTAGTTTTAATAACATATTATAGGGCTATGCCACTCCTCATTTTGTCAAGATATACATTTGGGAGAAAACTATTGAATAACTTAATGTTTATTATAACTATAAATGGAAATACTTTAGAATGGCTTGGGTTCACCACTAAAAAAATTAAAATAATATATCATATCCTTTAAATCATAATTACTAATATTTCTTGTTGGTTGAGTTAGCTTTTAAGAGATCATCTAGAGAGTTGTGGAGTAAGGGCTCACTCTAGCAACTTACGACTCTTGATGATCTCGACATGCTAAATATTTCTAATATCTATAGTTGTTGATGGTCTCAAAATGCTCCATATTTCTAGTATATATGTTGATGGTGTAGACATGCTCAATATTTCTAGTATTGACTTTAATTAGAGGAAAGTTCAACCTATAGGTTCCCATGAAATTTTCATGTAATTTCCATGCCATAATATGTAAACCAATCAAAATCATTTAAATTTTAAAAGAGGTACTCGTAAATATTTTGAAGGGAAAGGAAGAAAATTATTTTTTTTTAATTGTATTTTTTAATATCTCCTTAGAAGTTTACTCAAATTTCAAGTGTAGACACTCGTTGGATGTGGAGTTAAATACCACGTCCAACGAGTACCTATTATGCATACTTCTGAGAAGATCCACATTACTAAAAATTGAAGATACATTAAAAAAACGTGTTCAACACAATATTTAAATGTATCTTTATTTTTTATCACTGTGTGTCTTCTCATAAGTATGCATAATAGGTTACTCGTTGGATGCAATATTTAACTCCACATCCAACAAGTGTCTACACTTGAAATTTGAGTAAACCTTTAAAGAGATAAGCCAAAAATAGAATAAAAAAATATTTATCTTATTTTCCCTCCAAAATTCATAATTCTTATTTTATTATTTTAACTATTGTTTTATTATTTTTCCTTAGGATGACACTTTTAGTCTGAAATTTCCTCTAATCTCAGTCTTTACATGCTGAATATTTTTAGTATTTACTTTATCTCCACATGTTCAATGTTTATATTATTTACTTTATCTCTATATGCTCAGTATTTCTAATATTTACTTTATTTCTACATGCTCAATATTTGTAATATTTAAATGTATCTTCATTTTTTTTATCAATGTGGGTCTTCTCATAAGTATGCATACATGTACTCATTGTATGTGATATTTAATTCCACATCCAATAAGTGTCTACACTTGAAATTTGAGTAAACCTTTAAAGAGATATGATCCAGATTTATGCAGGAACGCAACAGAATAAACATATAACCATAAATACAGAGATGCAGCGGAAATAACACTTCATTTCATTAATATCAAAGAACTGAAATTTGCTTACAGACAGAATGGAAATAAAACTAGCTAGGGCGCTGGTAGCTATCTCTGAGAAGAGATGTGACGGCTACAGGCCTCTGAACTAAGTTACAATGAGGCTCGAGGGCCTATTTATTATTGAGAAACAATGGAGAACCCTAAACATTCAAAAACCTAACCCTAGGAGATGAAGCGCCAAAACTGTGGGCCCCGTTTGGGTAAATTGGTGTTTCAACTTCCCAGTTACGTAACTTTGGCATACTATCTTTGTTTGATGCACATGATACATCATTAGAAAGCTCTATCCGAGGACTACAACTTTCGTCGTGAATGTATTCTTTCTATTCCTTTAAAAATAATATGCTTCTGTTCATCAGGACTAGAAGAGAACTTTAATTTAGAACTTGAGACATCTACTTCTCTATAATGAGGTGGAGAAGTAGGAATAGGAAGAGCATCAAATTTACAAAGCAACAACTCAGAACAACTCAAACCCAAAACTCAGAACAATTCTTCATTAATATAACATATGGAACTTTACATCAGAACTCAGATTACATATTCTAAGTCTCTTTTCAGAGCTAGACTACAGTGGCATTTACCAGATACAACAACTCATTGGATGAGCGTGCTCACTGGAGACTTTCCGGCCAGTTGCAGACTCTGTCTCAGAGCTCACAAAACATAGACTCGATCTAATGACCCCGCCACTTTAGATTCTTCTTAGTGCCAAGCACACTAAGACGCATGCTAGCCAAGTCACCTAACAGACTCAGACTTTGAGACTTAATCACTGTGATGCAAGCAGATCGCAAGGTTTCACGCAGATGCAGAGTAGGGAAACAAAGCTCAGACTCAATATATAGACTTTTAGACTCCGTAAAACTCCGAATGCCTAATGAGCTCCTCATGCTAATATTTATAGCCTTCTAGCAGGTCATCCGGTCATCCTTTTTACCTGGAACCTGGAATCAGAAAGTAAACTTTCGGCTAGAACATCATGCAAGATGTCTATCACAAAAGGACTATGTACTCAAAATTAAATGAATAGTGCTAAAGATTCGGGCAAGTGGGGACAACCACTTGTTATCTCATCCCTTAGAGGCTAGGCCATATGGGGACTGAATCATGACATATCTAAAGTAGACAAGATGGCCGGAATCTAGGACATCTGCTCTTCATAAAGTAAATACACAGTGGAGATTTTTATGAGGACCAAATCCCACAAAAACCTAAAAGAATATATGTACATAAAATAGGATATGAAAGGATTTCAATTGAGTGATCCTTTCAATCAATCACTATTGGCCTTATCTTCATAATCATGCTCTGGAGGATCTGGTAGATCAGGTTGTCTGTCAGGTATATCATAATCATCTTCATCAGGAGCAAGATCTTCGTACGGGATTGATTCATCAAGCCAATAAGGTGCTTCTTCTCTGGTACAACAGAAAAATGGGAAAGTATATGTGTATGGTGGTCGATCTTATTCATCTACTAAAATCACACCTCTGAAACTGACACAAATTCTAAATGACTCACTTCCTTCAATAGGAATTACATATGTATGACGATGGATAAATTCAAATTCTATAACATAATCATTTTGGACCGCTACATGCATCTCCCAATGGAAATGCCTAAAAAATTCTGGAAAATTTCTATAAAAAATATTTCTATCTCTGGGGATATATCTAAACAAAAATAATCTAAACCATGGACTCCACCAATTTCTACTAGGGTCAATAGCCATTGCATAGAATATGACTTTTACTGATCCATGAATCCTAGCTCTTTGATGGATAGAAAAATAATCTTCCCAAGTCCAATCTGTTTGCTGGATGCAACCAAAATAGACAGGATTGGGTTCTCTAGATAATGCATAATAGACTCTCCATGGCCTAATCCTATATGGTAACTCTTTAGAGTATAACCACTTGGATTCATCAGAATCAAACCATTTCTAAAGTATGACCTCCTTAATGCCCATTGGTAACTATGAAAACTTCTTAGCAAAACATTCTAGACAAAACTCATAATGAAAATTACTACATACAATGACTTGACTAACTCTTCTAGACTTAGACTGATTAGACTGACTTGAGCTTGTAGAAGCTTCATTTTGATGTAGTGGTCTGAACATTTTCATCTCTTTGACTTCTTGGGATCCTTCTCTAGTAAGCATATCAGCAAGGTAGTTTTCAGCACCAGACTTATAAACAATGTCAAAATCAAAACCTTCAAGCCATAGTGCCCATCTGAGGACTCTAGTACTGCCCTGTTCCAACAATATTTTTTTTGCTAGCATCTGCTTCATATGCTTTAGATCTGTTCTAACAATGAATCTGACACTTTTCAGGAACAAATGAAACCTCTTTATTCCTCTTTTTACTACTAGTATCTCCTTATGTGATGAGGGATACTTCTTTTCAGTGTCATCAAAAGACCCTGAGGAATGGGCACATACCAGCTCCTTTCTTCCATGCTTCTGTAGAAGAACTGCAGCCCAAGTATGATCAGAAGCATTTGTTTCAAGAATGAATGGAAGATTAGTATTAGGAAGCTTAAGTTTTGGCAAATCATTAAGCTTACACTTAATACTAATTACTGCTGCTGTCATCTCATCTGTCCAACTGATAGCTTTCTTCTTTAACCTGTTTAGAAATACTTTTGTATCTTCTGATTTCTTCTCATAAAAGTTTCTGATGTAGTTCAGACAACCAAGGAATCTCTACAAATTCTTCACATCAGCAATTATATCAGGAAATTTCAATAGATGGGTTAAAACATGTGGCTGAAGTTCAACAAATCCTTTCTCTATGTGAAGTCCAAGATAATCTATCCTGATTTTTCCAATTTGAAACTTTTCTTCAGAATCTGAAAGCACAAGACTATGCTTATATACAAGCTGATAGAACTGTTCAAGATGTTGTTTATGGCTATTTACATCTCTACTGAAAACAAGCAAATCATCAATATATACAATGACATACTCTACCCCACCAAAAATATCTTCCATCCTCTTTTGAAATTCAGAGGGAGCATTCTTAAGACCAAAAGGCATCACAGTCCATTGATACTGACCATGAGGAACTGTGAAAGCTGTTTTATACCGATCAGCAGGAATGATACCAATTTTCCAGAAACCACTTTTAAGATCAAACTTGCTAAAGATGTTAGCATTAGTGATTTTAGCAAGCAATAAATATTTATTTGGAAGAGGATACCGAATAGGCAAAAGGGCTTCATTCAATGCTTTATAATTAATCACAAGCCTTTTCTTACCCCTCTTTTGCTCACTGTGCTTATTGACATAAAATGTTGGGCAAGCCCATGGACTCTTACATGGCTCAATAAGCTTTTGCTCTAGAAGTTGTCCAATCTCTTTTTTACACAACTCTTGCTCATTTGGACTTATATGATTAGAAATTGCTTTATGTGGCTTGGGAACATATCCTTATTTATAAGGAAGTGCAACAAAATACTTTTCTCGTGTCCAAAAAGCATATGGACGACTAGTAGTACAGTCTTGTCGTAACTTGTCTGAAATGAACTGAAGAGTTTGGGGACCATGTAATTCAGCATTTCTGACAATCTTATTGATCTTGGAGAGATCTTGAAGACTGTGTTGGATGGGATCCACTTCATCTAGCTGAACATTGATTTTATAATCATTAGAAGCAGAGACTGTAACAGAACCGACAGAGGTAGAGAAAGTAACATAATCTTGACCAAAAGTAACAGGAAAATATTTTTTCAAAAAATCTTGTCCTAACAATACATCTGCACCAGTATCAAAACTGTACAAAGTAACAAACACATGTACATCATTCAAGAAGATAGGAAATTCAGGGGCAATATGACTGATCTCCATTAAATCTCCTGTAATAGCCCTGAATTGGAGTTTAGTTGGCTGCCAATAATAGTGAGGAATAGCTTTGTATTTGCAGCAACTACTCATTGCTCCAGAATCTATTTGTGCATCCAAAGTATAAGCCTTAATGTTGGGAACCTTAATTCTGATAGGAATAACCACTCTATCTCCTATTACCATAACATTAAATAACTCAACATTTTTCTTTGGAGAACTATTTTCTGGAACTTGAACATTCTTCATCAACAGAATAACTAACTTAGAATTACACTCATCGTAATCAGAAATAAGCAACTGGAGCTTAGATGAAAACTGAATCATTTCTGATCTTGTATGATGAATTGAAGATTCTAAATCAGTAATATTATTTTTCAGAGTGTCAATTTGATTCATACCTGAAGGAACAATTATTTGCAAAGGTTTGAAAATTGAATCGAACTCCTTTTCAATGAAATCCTCTTCTTCTTCTTCTGAAAACCTTTCTTGTTTTTTCTTTGATGGTAGCTGTTTTTCAAGAGCTTCCAGTTTTTCTTGTAGTCTTCTTCTGGCCATAAATTGAACAGGGTCATGTGCCAAATCATCTTTGATTGCTGCAATCTTTTCTTGTATATCTCCTGTAGAATTAAAACTGAACATTTTTATCTCTGGAATAAAAGTTTCATCTGAATTAGATGAATCATCTTCCAATGTTAGTCTCCCTATTTCAGGAATTTGTTCATCACCAGAATCTGAAGAAGAACTTGACACTTCAAAATATTCACCATCAGAATGGGATATGAGATCCCAATATTTTGGATCATGAATAGTAGAGAAGATATCCATTATCTTCATCTGTCCTTTATCCTTCCTTTCTCTGCAAGTATTAGCATAATGACCTTCTTTACCACAAATGAAACAAACAACTTTCTTAGAAGGTTTATATCTTTTCCTAAATACAGTTCTTCTCCCTTTAAATGATTTCTTAGTAGGAGAATATCTTTTCTTTTTAGGAAAATACTTATCTGACTTGCAAGAACACGACTTGTCTGTCTTACCAGTCCAATATTTACGAGAAACCTTTCTAGACTTTGAACCATGACATCCAAAATTATAGGTTTCTTTGAAATTATTGCAAAGCTTAGTACTAAAATGCATCTGTTTAGAAAAATTATTTTTGGCTTTGCTTTCTGCACATTCCTTTGCAGAATTGTGACAATCAACTGTTGTATGGCTGCAAAATACTGTCCTTCCAAATTCACCTTATGATCTACTATATGGTGATTAATCAAGTCTGGAATTTTACCAGGCATAGACTGTATATAGTATCTGAGATATGCAACATTATGTGAATCACTTGCTTGATATAAAAGCTTCTACATCACACAGAAATACTCATGCAAATAATCTATATTACAGAGCTTCTGAGAAAGAAATAACTGTGCATGATGCTCTGAATCTTCAGGAACTAATCCAAAAAACTCATGCTTCAAGGCATCAAACAATTCTTTTAATGGATCTGTCCTATGTTCAACTATTTCATCTTTCTCATTTTCAGCAAGCTTTTCCCACCATTGTTTCATTATGCCTGTAAAGGACCATACTATTTGCGTTACTATATCAGACCATGGTGCCTTTGTTTCTGCCTTTCTTTGTAATTCCCAAGCATGGACATTGTGAAGCACATCAATCACTTCACTATAACTCAGGCAATAAATATTGATCAATAAAGAGTTTCCATATCCTCTTGCAGCTGGATTGTCTAACCTGACAGGAGTGGATTGTATATTTTCTGCATATCTTCCAAATGGACTTGAGGCTGAAGCTTCATGGGAAGAGGTATCTCCAGGACCTCTGTTTCCTTTATGAGAATAGAAAAAGGATTCACTTCTATCTCTTTTAGTACTTGGCTCACCCGTGTGTGTGTCAGTGGTACCTTGAGTAGAAGTTACTCCTGACATGGCCAATATTGTGGGAGCAAATGGTTGACCATTTTTATTTATTAAAGAACTAAGGCTAACATAGTTCTTTGGCAATTTCAAACTTTCAACTGTAGGAAAACTAGCTAGTCTTGATTTCATCAGATCTGTCTTTTCTCTAGCTAGATTAATACCTTTTTGAATTTTCTCAAGCCTTGCTTTATCTATTCTTTCTATTCCTTTAAAAAGAATATGCTTCTGTTCATCAGGACTAGAAGAGAACTTTAATTTAGAACTTGAGACATCTACTTCTCTATAATGAGGTGGAGAAGTAGGAATAGGAAGAGCATCCTTCAGATGACCAAGATATTTTTCAATTATACCCATATTAGATTTTATGTCATTGAGACTTTGGGTATGTTCATTCTGAGTTCCTAAAATCTCATTATAACCAGAATTCAACTTCTTAATATGTTCTTTAACTTCTAAAACATCTCTGGATATATCATCAATATTCTGCAAAATACAAACCATTTGATAGTTTGTATAGTTATGCATTTTTTCACTCTCATTCTGATCTAGATCAGAGATTGCTCTTGTAGATATCCATTGGAAATTAGCTTTCTTTGTTCCATTACTGAATGTTCTTCTAGAATTCCCAGACTCTAAATATCTTTCATTTATCTTTTCAGTGACTTTTGACCTAGCTCTTAGAAGTGTGAAGCTTTTGATATCTGGAATCAAATCTTCAGATGTGGGTGTGTCTGCAATCTGGAATGTAGAGGATGACTGGGGAACACAGAATTGGCAATCATCAAGCTTATGAGAGGTAGATCTTCTGTGTGCTTGTGTAGGGACAGAATGTCTTGAAGAAAGACTTCTAGGAAGAGCTGGCTATTGTGATAAGTGTAGAGGATCCCTACCACCCAAAAATGTAGATCTATTCAAGGATGACATAGATCTAGAAAGAGAGGGAGAGGTAAACTTAAGACCAGAGGAGCCATCAGGATGTTGGATGACAGACAACTGCTGCGGAGTTTTTGATGTTTGCAGTTGAGGATATTTCTGTGAAAGAGGAGTATAATCATTACTCCATTCATCAGGGAGAGTGCAAGCTGCAAAACCAATCTGTATAGGAGCAGTGTTACCAGGGCCAACTATCACACCTTCTTTAAGGGCTCTTTCTTTTAATTAGGATTTAGAGGAGGCATAGAGGAGGAGACAAATCTCAGACATATAGAACATGTAACTGAGCTATCTGAGATTGTGGAGTAATGTCAAAACCAGAAAACTGAATATAAGCATTCAAGAATTTATTGATATAAGGATCAATCAATGAAACCTGATACCTGGGAATCACTGATGACCAGACAGGACCATTATTAAGAGGACTCTGGAATCCTCCTAACAAGGCATCATTAAAATTATTCATCCTTGTATCTAGAACACATGTAAGGCACAAAGTGTTCAATCCTGGTCTAACTAGTGGATTTATCCCAAACTGTATCATTCCAATATGAATATATCTATAACCATTTTCAAGACCCCATTCAACATCTTCTTTTTTAATCAACGGAATCTGATACACAAACTGACCAGTGGATATTGGTATATTTACAAAAGTAAATCTTAACAACTAAGCTGCTTTAAACTGAAAGACAGGAATCTTATAGAGCTTATCAACTTGAATCTCTGGCAATGTCCAGTTAGGTTGAGGTTCAAATTCTTGAACTAAAACCTTTTCATCATATAACACATCATCATTCCTGGATTTATTTAAGAACTTATTGAGAAATGACCATCTATTCTTATGAGCTAATTTTCTATCTTCGGGCTTCTGAAGAGAAAACTCATTCATATAACCAGCCATTGAAATAAAGTATGAGTAAGCACCTGAACAGAGGAGAAACGAAGTCTTTTTGCACCAGGAAAGAAAACACGGCATTCCATCGCCTTCACAGCTCTCTACCAGCGCCTTACCTCCAACTTAGACTCGTGGACAATCACTCAGACAAATACTTCTCAATGGGAAAACCAGACAAAGAAAACTTATCTTAGAAACAAAGCATCAGATGGATTCTCACCTTTAACTTACTGGTTCTTTGTCCGCAGTAGTTGTCTGTCATCCAACAGCCTGATGGCTCCTCTGGTCTTAAGTTTACCTCTCCCTCTCTTTCTAGATCTGTGTCATCCTTGAATAGATCTACATTTTTGGGTGGTAGGGATCCTCTACACTTATCACAACAACCAGCTCTTCCTAGAAGTATTTCTTCAAGACATTCTGTCCCTACACAAGCACACAGAATATCTACCTCTCATAAGCTTGATGATTTCCAATTCTGTGTTCCACAGTCATCCTCTACATTCCAGATTGCAGACACACCCACATCTGAAGATTTGATTCCAGATATCAAAAGCTTCACACTTCTAAGAGCTCAGTCAGAAGTCACTGCAAAGATAAATGAAAGATATTTAGAGTCTGGGAATTCTAGAAGAACATTCAATAATGGAACAAATAAAGCTGATTTCCAATGGATATCTACAAGAGAAATCTCTGATACAGATCAGAATGAGAGTGAAAAAATGCATAACTATACAAACTATCAAATGGTTTGTATTTTGCAGAATATTGATGATATAGCCAGAGATGTTTTAGAAGTTAAAGAACATATTAAGAAGTTGCATTCTGGTTATAATGAGATTTTAGTAACTCAGAATGAACATACCCAAAGTCTCAATGACATAAACTCTAATATGGGTATAATTGAAAAATATCTTGGTCATCTGAAGGATGCTCTTCCTATTCCTACTTCTCCACCTCATTATAGAGAAGTAGATGTCTCAAGTTCTAAATTAAAGTTCTCTTCTAGTCCTGATGAACAGAAGCATATTCTTTTTAAAGGAATAGAAAGAATAGATAAATCAAGGCTTGAGAAAATTCAAAAAGGTATTAATCTAGCTAGAGAAAAGACAGATCTGATGAAATCAAGACTAGCTAGTTTTCCTACAGTTGAAAGTTTGAAATTGCAAAAGAACTATGTTAGCCTTAGTTATTTAATAAATAAAAATGGTCAACCATCTGCTCCCACAATATTGGCCATGTCAGGAGTAACTTCTACTCAAGGTACCACTGACATACACATGGGTGAGCCAAGTACTAAAAGAGATAGAACTGAATCCTGTTTCTATTCTCATAAAGGAAACAAAGGTCCTGGAGATACCTCTGCCCATGAAGCTTCAACCTCAAGTCCATTTGGAAGATATGCAGAAAATCTACAATCCACTCCTGTCAGGTTAGACAATCTAGCTGCAAGAGGATATGGAAACTCTTTATTGATCAATATTGTTTTCCTGAGTTATAGTGAAGTGATTGTTGTGCTTCACAATGTCCATGCTTGGGAATTACAAAGAAAGGCAGAAACAAAGGCACCATGGTCTGATATAGTAACGCAAATAGTATGGTCCTTTACAGGCATAATGAAACAATGGTGGGAAAAGCTTGCTGAAAATGAGAAAGATGAAATAGTTGAACATAGGACAGATCCATTAAAAGCATTGTTTGATGCCTTGAAGCATGAGTTTGTTGGATTAGTTCCTGAAGATTCAGAGCATCATGCACAGTTATTTCTTTCTCAGAAGCTCTGTAATATAGATTATTTGCATGAGTATTTCTGTGTGATGCAGAAGCTTTTATATCAAGCAAGTGATTCACATAATGTTGCATATCTCAGATACTATGTACAGTCTATGCCTGGTAAAATTCCATACTTGATTAATCGCCATATAGCAGACCATAAGGTGAATTTGGAAGGACAGTCTTTTGCAGCCATACAACATTTGATTGTCACAATTCTGCAAAAGGAATGTGCAGAAAGCAAAGCTAAAAAGAATTTTTCTAAACAGATGCATTTTAGTACTAAGCTTTGCAATAATTTCAAAGAAACCTATAATTTTGGATGTCATGGTTCAAAGTCTAGAAAGGTTTCTCGTAAATATTGGACTGGTAAGACAGACAAGTCGTGTTCCTTCAAGTCAGATAAGTATTTTCCTAAAAAGAAAAGATATTCTCCTACTAAGAAATCATTTAAAGGGAGAAGAACTGTATTTAGGAAAATATCTAAACCTTATAAGAAAGTTGTTTGTTTCATTTGTGGTAAAAAAGGTCATTATGCTAATACTTGCAGAGAAAGGAAGGATAAAAGACAGATGAAGATAATGGATATCTTCTCTACTATTCATGATCCAAAAGATTGGGATCTCATATCCCATTTTGATGGTGAATATTTTGAAGTGTCAAGTTCTTCTTCAGATTCTGGTGATGAACAAATTCCTGAAATAGGGAGACTAACATTGGAAGATGATTCATCTGATTCAGATGAAACTTTTATTCCAGAGATAAAAATGTTTAGTTTTAATTCTACAGGATATATATAAGCAAATATTGCAGCAGTCAAAGCTGATTTGGCACAGCTTGACCCTATTCAGTTTACGGCCAGAAGAAGACTACAAGAAAAACTGGAAGCTCTTGAAAAACAGCTGCCATCGAAGAAAAAGTAAGAAATGTTTTCAGAAGAAGAAGAAGAGGATTTCATTGAAAAGGAGTTCGATTCAATGTTCAAACCTTTGCAAATAATTGTTCCTTCAGGTATGAATCAAATCGACACTCTGAAAAAGAAGATTATTGATTTAGAATCTTCAATTCATCACACAAGATCAGAAATGATTCAGTTGTCATCTAAGCTCCAGTTGCTTATTTTTTATTACGATGAGTGTAATTCTAAGTTAGTTAATATGTTGATGAATAATGTTCAAGTTCCAGAAATTAGTTCTCCAAAGAAAAATGTTGATTTATTTAATGTTATGGGAATAGGAGATAGAGTGGTTATTCCTGTCAGAATTAAGGTTCCCAGCATTAAGGCTTATACTTTGGATGCACAAATAGATTCTGGAGCAATGAGTAGTTGCTGCAAATACAAAGCTATTCCTCACTATTATTGGTAGCCAACTAAACTCCAATTCAGGGCTATTACGGGAGATTTAATGGAGATCAATCATATTGCCCCTGAATTTCCTATCTTCTTGAATGATGTATAGGTGTTTGTTACTTTGTACAGTTTTGATACTGGTGCAGATGTATTATTAGGACAGGATTTTTTGAAAAAATATTTGCTTGTTACTTTTGGTCAAGATTATTTTACTTTCTCTACCTCAGTCGGTTCTGTTATAGTCTCTGCTTCTAATGATTATAAAATCAATGTTCAGCCAGATGAAGTGGATCCCATCCAACACAGTCTTCAAGATCTCTCCAAGATCAATAAGATTGTCAGAAATGCTGAATTACATGGTCCCCAAACTCTTCAGTCCATTTCAGACAAGTTACGACAAGACTGTACTGCTAGTCATCCAGATGCTTTTTGGACACGAGAAAAGTATTTTGTTGCACTTTATTATAAAGAAGGATATGTTCCCAAGCCACAGAAAGAAAGTTATAATCATATGAGTCCAAATGAGCAAGAGTTGTGTAAAAAAGAGATTGTACAGCTTCTAGAGCAAAAGCTTATTCAGCCATGTAAGAGTCCATGGGCTTGCCCAGCATTTTATGTCAATAAGCACAGTGACCAAAAGAGGGGTAAGAAAAGGCTTGTGATTAATTATAAAGAACTGAATGAAGCCCTTTTTCCTATTTGGTATCCTCTACCAAATAAAGATTTATTGCTTGCTAAAATCACTAATGCTAACGTCTTTAGCAAGTTTGATCTTAAAAGTGGTTTCTGGCAGATTGGTATCATTCCTGCTGATCGGTATAAAACAACTTTCACAGTTCCTCATGGTTAGTATCAATGGACTGTGATGCCTTTTGGTCTTAAGAATGCTCCCTCTGAATTTCAAAAGAGTATGGAAGATATTTTTGGTGGGGTAGAGTATGTCATTGTATATATTGATGATTTGCTTGTTTTTAGTAGAGATGTAAATAGCCATAAACAACATCTTGAACAGTTCTATCAGCTTGTATATAAGCATGGTCTTGTGCTTTCAGATTCTGAAGAAAAGTTTTAAATTGGAAAAATCAGGATAGATTATCTTGGACTTCACATAGAGAAAGGATGTGTTGAACTTCAGCCACATGTTTTAACCCATCTATTGAAATTTCCTGATATAATTGCTGATGTGAAGACTTTGCAGATATTCCTTGGTTGTCTGAACTACATCAGAAACTTTTATGAGAAGCAATCAGAAGAGACAAAAGTATTGCTGAACAGGTTAAAGAAGAAATCTATCAATTGGACATATGAGATGACAGCAGCAGTAATTAGTATTAAGTGTAAGCTTAATGATTTTCCAAAACTTAAGCTTCCTAATACTAATCTTCCATTCATTCTTGAAACAGATGCTTCTGATCATACTTGGGTTGAAGTTCTTCTACAGAAGCATGGAAGAAAGGAGCTGGTATGTGCCTATTCCTCAGGGTCTTTTGATGACACTGAAAAGAAGTATCCCTCATCACATAAGGAGATACTAGCAGTAAAAAGAGGAATAAAGAGGTTTCATTTGTTCCTGAAAAGTGTCAGATTCATTGTTAGAACAGATCTAAAGCATATGAAGCAGATGCTAGTAAACAAAAGATTGTTGGAACAGGGCAGTACTAGAGTCCTCAGATGGGCACTATGGCTTGAAGGTTTTGATTTTGACATTGTTTATAAGTCTGGTGCTGAAAACTACCTTGATGATATGCTTACCAGAGAAGGATCCCAAGAAGTCAAAGAGATGAAAATGTTCAAACCACTGCATCAACATGAAGCTTCTACAAGCTCAAGTCAGTCTAATCAGTCTAAGTCTAGAAGAGTCAGTCAAGTCATTGTATGTAGTAATTGTCATTATGAGTTTTGTCTAGAATGTTTTGCTAAGAAGTTTTCAGAGTTACCAATGGGCATTGAGCAGGTCATACTTCAGAAATGGTTTGATTCTAATGAAGCCAAGTGGTTATACTCTAAAGAGTTACCATATAGGATTAGGCCATGGAGAGTCTATTATGCATTATCTAGAGAACCCAATCCTGTCTATTTTGGTTGCATCCAACAAATAGATTGGACTTGGGAAGATTATTTTTCTATCCATCAAAGAGCTAGGATTCATGGATCAGTAAAAGTCATATTCTATGCAATGGCTATTGACCCTAGTAGAAATTGGTGGAGTCCATGGTTTAGATTATTTTTGTTTAGATATATCCCCAGAGATAGAAATATTTTTGATTGAACTTTTCCAGAATTTTGTAGGCTTTTCCATTGGGAGATGCATGTAGCGGTCCAAAATGATTATGTTATAGAATTTGAATTTATCCATCATCATACATCTGTAATTCCTATTGAAGGAAGTGAGTCATTTAGACTTTGTGTCAGTTTCAGAGGTGTGATTTCAGTAGATGAACAAGATCAACCACCATACACATATACTTTCCCATTTTTCTGTTGTACCAGAGCAGAAGCACCTTATTGGCTTGATGAATCAATCTCGTACGAATATCTTGCTCCTGATGAAGATGATTATGATAAACCTGACAAACAACCTAATCTACCAGATCCTCCAGAGCATGATTATGAAGATAAGGCCAACAGTGATTGATTGAAAGGATCACTCAATTGAAATCATTTCATATCCTATTTTATGTACATATATTCTTTTAGGTTTTCGTGGGATTTGGTCCTCATAAAAATCTCCACTGTGTATTTACTTTATGAAGAGTCGATGTCCTAGATTCTAGCCATCTTGTCTACTTTAGATATGTCATGATTCGGTCCCCATATGGCCTAGCCTCTAAGGGATGAGATAACAAGTGGTTGTCCCCACTTGCCCGAATCTTTAGCACTATTCATTTACTTTTGAGTACATATTCCTTTCGTGATAGACATCTTGCATGATGTTCTAGCCGAAAGTTTACTTTCTGATTCCAGGTTCCAAGTAAAAAGGATGACCGGATGACCTGCTGGAAGGCTATAAATATTAGCATGAGGAGCTCATTAGGCATTCGGAGTTTTGCGGAGTCTAAAAGTCTGTATATTGAGTCTGAGATTTGTTTCCCTGCTCTGCATCTGCGCGAAACCTCGCGATCTGCTTGCATCACGGTGATTAAGTATAAAAGTCTGAGTCTGTTAGGTGACTTGGCTAGCCTGCATCTTAGTGTGCTTGGCACTAAGAAGAATCTAAAGTGGCGGGGTCATTAGATCGATTCTATGTTTTGTGAGCTCTGAGACAGAGTCTGCAACTGGCCAGAAAGCCTCCAGTGAGCATGCTCATCCAATGAGTTGCTGTATCTGGTAAATGCCACTGCAGTCTAGCTCTGAAAAGAGACTTAGAATATGTAATCCGAGTTCTAATGTAAATTTCCATATGTTATATTAATGAAGAATTGTTCTAAGTTTTGGGTTTGAGTTGTTCTGAGCCGTTGCTTTGTAAATTTGGTATCAAAGCACGATGCCCAAAAAACGTCATTTAGGGCCTCAAAACGGCTCCAGAAGTTCAGAACCTGAAAAACTGCTAAAAATAGTAAGATATGCCGAAACTGAAAAACTGAAAGAGACAATGGTGGGGGCCCAAGTGGAATAGGCGAGTGGCCACCAATATCCACCTGGATCATTCCTCCCCCCTTAGGAAGCAATGGTCCCCATTGCGTTAAGTTCCTCCGTGAGATGAGGAAATTTCTGCTGAACTTGGTCCCTGGTGAACCACTTTCCTTGGTGCAGGAGTTGGCCAGCTTTGATAACCCGATACAGTTGGATCTTCTTTTGGTGAGTGTTCTTGATTTGCATGTCCATGATACAATCTGTGGTGGCCTGTTCCATACAGTTTGGGTTTAACTCTGTTGGTGTGAGTTGTTCTGTAATGTCTGAGGTGTCCAGTACAGGTGGGAAGTAAGGACGAAGGCGATCCACATTGAAGATTGGGTGCAGACCAAGGAATGGAGGAATACTAAGCTTGAAGGCATTGTTCCCTACAGCCTTGGTGATGGTGTACGGCCCGTATCGGAGAGGGTGAAGCTTGCGGTGGGGTCCAGTGAGGCACTCCTTCTGCAAATGTAGCCATAATTTGTCGCCCATCTGGAAGTTGTGCGGCATCCGATGTTGATCATGGCGCTGCTTGTACTTCGCATTGGCTCTATCCAATATATCATGAACCTATTGGCGGATGTGTTGAATGCACTCGATGAAGCTACTTGCTTTGTCAACTTCACACTGGACATGAGCTAAATTGGCCTGAGCAGCTGCAAATGGCATGGCTACGTCAATGGGACATAGTGGCTGGAATCCCAAGCCCACCTGAAAGGGGATATGGCCAATTAAGCTATGGAGAGCCTTATTATAACTATGTTGTACATAGGGGAGGCTCTCGTCCCATGTGCGTGGATGCTTTGAATTGTACATGCGCAGAATGTGTACAATCATTCTGTTGACGACCTCTGTCTGGTCATCTGTTTGGGGATGGAAAGCTGTGGACTTGGTGAGCTTGGTATCCAACATTGACCAGAGGCTGGACCAAAATGTGCTGAGGAACCTGCTATCCCGATCTGATATGATAGATTGTGGGATCCCAAAGTGCACCCACACTCGTTCAAAGAAGAGTTTAGCAGTGGCTTCTGCTGTGATATTCTTCTTATAGGCCGCCATAATGGCCATCTTCGAGAATCTGTCAACGACCACGAAAACACAGTCATTTCCATTCTTAGTAGAAGGCAGGCCCGACATGTAATCCATGGAGATGGATTCCCAAGGTCGAATAGGGGTAGGTAGTGGAGTATATAGGCCTTGCTTCTTGATGGTCGGTTTGGCAATGGCACAAGCAGTGCAGGATCTGATGTGCTTCTCGACATCCTTTCGAAGGTTCGGCCAATAGAAATACTTCTTTAGTATTGCTACTGTTTTCTCGACCCCGAAATGCCCAGCGACTCGACTGTAGTGTGCTTCCCATATCATCTTGGCACGCTCGCTTGAAGGAACACAAAGGTGTCCCAAGTGACATAAAAGTGCATCTTGGAGGTGAAAATTTGGAACTTGCGTACCCCCCAAGAGTGCCTTGTAAGTGTGGCCGAATTCTGGATCACTCTCATAGAGAAGCGGCCAATCAGAAGTCTCGTGCCCACAAGAGTTGAGCACGGTGGTGAGCGCCACGATCGGTGGTCGGCTGAGGCAGTCTGCAACATTATTGGTGCTACCATTCTTGTACTTGATGTTCAAATGAAACTGTTGCAGATATGTAGACCACTTCTGATGGTGATCATTCTACAACTTCCCTTGTGTCTGTATGAACTGCAGGGGCCGGTGGTCTATGTGGATGATTGTTTCCTTCCCCAAAATGTAATGCTTCCATTGTCGACAAGCTTGCACAATAGAATACATTTCTTTGTCATAAGTGGGATACTTGCGAACTGTGTCAGACAATGTCTCACTGTGATATGCCACTGGATGTCCCTGTTGAGTAAGAACTGCCCCAATAGCATAGTCAGAGGCATCTGTCTCGATCTCAAATGGTTGTTGCAAGTCTGGTAAAGTGAGCACTGGGGCAGAACAGAGGCGATTTTTCAATTTTGTGAACGCCTTCTATTGAGGTTCCGACCAAAAGAATTTTTCTCTCGCTCCTCCCTTGGTGACTTGACTCAAGGGCCAAGTGATATGAGAGAATCCCAACACAAATCTACGGTAGAAATTAGCAAGACCCAGAAAGCTGCGAAGCTCTGTTATAGTGGTTGGGGCTGGCCAATCCCGAATGACTTGGATCTTGGCTGGATCCACATGCACCCCCCTTTCATCGATAATGTATCCCAGATATTGAACCTGGGTCATGCCAAAAGTGCACTTCTCCAAATTGGCACACAACTTGTGTTGCCGCAGTGTTTGGAGGACTTGTCGGATGTGGTGAAGGTGCTCTTCCCAAATCTGGCTGAAGATCAGAATATCATCCAAGTACACCACTACAAATGAGTTGGTGAATGGCCGCAAGATGTCATCCATCATCCTCATGAAGGTGGCGGGAGCATTCGTCAACCCGAAAGGCATGACTAGCCATTCGAAAAGGCCTTCCTTGGCTTTGAAGGCAATCTTCCACACATCGGAGGGTTCAATTGGTACCTGGTGATACCCAGACTTCAGGTCGATCTTGCTGAAATATTTTGCACCTTTGAGTTGGTCCAGAAGGTCATCAATCCATGGGATTGGGTACCTATTCCGGATAGTGATCTTGTTCAGCGCCCGATAGTCAATACAGAGTCTCCACGTCCCATCCTTCTTCTGTACCAACATGATCGGGCTCCCACAGGGCGATGAACTTGGTCTGATGTGACCTTTCTACAACAGCTCCTGAATCTGCCTCTTGATTTCATCATTCTCCAGAACAAAGCGCCGATAGATCGGTCCATTGGGTAGCGGTGCACCTCGGGTCAGATCAATCAGGTGCTTGACCTGACAGTGCAGAGGAACCCTTGTGGGTGAGGTGAAGATGTCCCCATACTCCTCCACAACCTTATCCATTTGTTGTTGTTGTGCAGATGAGCCCTTTCTGGAGGTCGTGGCCACAGTATTCTTCTTGCCCTGGGGGCAGATCATCAAGAAAACGAATTTCATGGTTTGGGAAATGAGCTTACTGCATTGTTTTGCAGTAACCAAAGAGATAGCCGTAGGAGGTGGTACCTCTAGTATCCTGTACAACTTATTTCCAAAAGTAACAATGACAACACGAGGTCGAGACTCATACACAGCATGGCGCTTTCAAAAGTATGGTTGTCCTAATAATACATCTGAAACATCAATAGGAGCAACATCACATAATACCTCATCCGTGAAGGGCTTGATGATATAGGGAAGGCGGCACTACTGGCTGATGCGGAGATCTCGTCCTTGGTGAAGCCACCCGATGGTGTATGGATGTGGGTGAGCTGTGGTTGGAAAACCCAACCACTTCACGACGTCTACTGAAATGAGGTTCTTTTGGCTCCCATTGTCGACAATGAACTGTACAGGGGAGCCCTTTACCCACATCTGGGAGTGGAAGAGACGTTCCTCCTCCTTTGGATCTTCCGGTTCCTCCTTCTGGATCTTTGTAGTGGCAACAATGGCATTGGGCTCCACATCAATAATCTGTTTCCCTTTTTCATTCCCCTTTTCAGGTTCTGATTCGGAGTTGGAGCATGCATCTGACTCAGAAGCCCTCATCTCGGCCACTAGCGACTGCTTGGCTCGACACTCACTTGTGTTGTGAGTGGAGCTCTTATGGAACTCACACCACTTTCCTATGTCCTTCTTTGGCTTTGCGGTGCTGTGCTTTTCTTGTGGCTTTGACGGGTTGTCTTTAGCTGCCATTCCTTGGCTCTGTCCTTTGTTCTGCGGTTTGGAAGCACCTTTCCTTGGCTTTTGATTCGCAGATCCAAAGTCTCGCTTCTTCTGTTTGAATTTTTGCTCAATCTTAGCAGCATACCGGTATGCCGTACCAAGCGAGGAGATGTCGAGGAACTCCATTTCCTCCTGAATGTATCTGTGTGGACAGCTGTGATACTTTAGCACCAAATGTTTCTCTGAATATTTGATACCCAACTTTTTGCGCAGGGTATGGAACAGATTCGTCAGCTCATGCACATCTTGATCCCTTTGTTGTCGCAACGTGGTCCATTGTATGTACTTGTCCTCATAGCTCCCCACAGGATAGTACTATTCCTTAACGACATCTCGGAAAGAATTCCAAGTTGGTACGACTGAGAACAGAGAGGGTTCTGTCTGGTCCTTGTTCTCACAGTAGGTTTCCCACCAGTCCTTAACATGGGGGTAAGCTTTGAGGAGTGCAAAAATAATCTTCTCCCGGTCTGAAAAGTCATGAACAGAAAAATATCCTTCTAATAGATTTAACCATCTATCTACGACATCTACATCTATTTGACCCTCAAATATGGGAATGTCAAAATTTACTTGTACCTTAAAAGGAGTCGCACCTCCAGAGTGGCTGCTGGATGCAGATGCACCTCCGGTGGGCAGTCGTTGAAGGATCTGAACAAAGTTATCCATCATCGCATTCCTTTGTTTTTCGAGGGCCTCCTCGAGCAATATTTTGATAGGATCTCCTGCTCCCTCATCTTTCTTTTCGTCCCCCATGGGCGTCCGTCGAGGTTTGCGAGGCTGGTCTTGCAAAGGTTCCACCAGATCAAGCCCTAGCTCCTTATACCCCGACCTCGTTGGGGACATGCAAAGAAGGATCGAGAAAAAGCAGACCGCTCTGATACCACTGATCCGGATTTATGCGGGAACGCAACAGAATAAACATATAACCATAAATACAGAGATGCAGCGGAAATAACACTTCATTTCATTAATATCAAAGAACTGAAATTTGCTTACAGACAGAATGGAAATAAAACTAGCTAGGGCGCTGGTAGCTATCTCTGAGAAGAGATGTGGCGGCTACAGGCCTCTGAACTTAGTTACAATGAGGCTTGAGGGCCTATTTATTATTGAGAAACAATGGAGAACCCTAAACATCCAAAAACCTAACCCTAGGAGATGAAGCGCCAAAACTGTGGGCCCCGTTTGGGTAAATTGGTGTTTCAACTTCCCAGGGACGTAACTTTGGAATACTATCTCCGTTTGACGCACATGATACATCATTAGAAAGCTCTATCTGAGGAATACAACTTTCATTGCGAATGTCATTCCGGAACAGAATGATATTCACCAGATGGCGCGATGCCCAAAAAACGTCGTTTAGGGCCTCAAAACGGCTCCGGAAGTTCAGGAACCAAAAAACTGCTAAAAATAGTAAGTTATGCCGAAACTGAAAAACTGAAAGAGACAATGGTGGGGGCCCAAGTGGAATAGGTGGGTGGCCACCAATATCCACCTAGATCAAGATAAGCCAAAAATACAATAAAAAAATATTTTTCTTCCTTTCCCTCCAAAATTCATAGTTCTTATTTTATTATTTTAACTATTGTTTTATTATTTTTCTTTAGAATGACACATTTAGGCTAAAATTTCCTCTAATCTGAGTCTCTACATGCTCAATATTTCTATTTTTTACTTTATCTTTGCATGCTCAATGTTTATATTATTTACTTCATCTCTATATGCTTAATATTTCCAATATTTACTTTATTCCTACATGCTCAATATTTGTAATATTTACTTTATTTCTACATGTTCAATATTTTTATTATTTACCTTATATTTTGTTTTCAACATGGTGGTCTATACAATTTTGTTTTATGGTTTGAATAGAACAAGTCGTGTAAAGATTTACATTCGAAGCTTTGATATTTTATTGCTACTTCATTTTTGTGATTTTATTAGTTCCTACAAAATAATATGTAACTAATACAATCAACAAGTGTTAATTTTGGCCAACTAGGCCCAAACTCCATGTTGCACTGCTCATATGATAATGGTCATATTTTTGTTGGATTCCTCTTTCAGAAAGATGCAAGATTGATCTATAGATCATCTTGATCGAATGAGCAGAACATTAATTTTGAATTTATTTTCCACATGTGCAAGGTCGGCCAGATTTATCCCACATGCCTTAGAGATGTGTCACACACCCTCATTAATGAATATAAATTGGATACTTGGAGGTCATTTTCTCATCATCTCATCACAAATTCTTTCATTGTGATATGATTGGTTCGATAGCCTTTGGAGGCATTTTTCTTCTCACACGTGTGGAATGAAGCTGCTATTTTTTGCATTGATCTATTTAGGGCTTTCTATTTTCTGTGCTGCTCTTTTAGGGATTTCTCTTTTCTGCGCTGATATGTTTAGGGATTTTTCTGCTCCATCATTGACCATGGTCAACCCTTGGTTTTTTGACCTCAATCTTCTGCAGAAATTCTGATTTTAGGAGGTCGTACAACTGGGCACTAAAATTGCAGAATTCTAGGTTGTTTAACCAAAGCCCTAGTTTGTTGCGTTGATTTTTTTGAAGATGTCTGCATTGAATTTTCTGCGTTGTCCCTGGTTTGACTTGCGTTGACTTGTGATGAGCTGTCCTTGAGGGTTTTTGGTGTGACATGTTGGGGTTCCTGTGTTTTGGCCAGATTGGCAAGACCAAAAGACATGTGATCCTAGGATCTAGCCCTCCTGGATCCAAAGAGGGATCTCTCTATAAAAGGAAAATAAATATATATCTTTGAAGCCAAAATGAGATATTAGGCTAGGTATGAAGCACAGGGGGGGTTTTAAATTGGTTTGGTTACTGGGTTGGAGATCATTAACTGAGAATGTTATGTGGAATGAAAAGAAACAAAGTAGCAGGATGTTTTGGCAAAAGAAGATAGGTCAAGAAAGTGTCAATCCATTGGGCTATGGAGTCATGAAAGGGGATTACTTGCATAAAAATAACCAAGGCTTTCCATAGGGCAAGTCATCTATACTAAATGATCTTTTACATAGATGGTGGAATGGAACATTAAGGAGTGAAGGTGAAAGAAGGAAAGAAACCCAAGTGCAGTCTGAAGATCAGGTCAGATATCATTTAAATCCATACCTGCTTTGACATAATCAAAGGAAACTCTCAATGAAGGCACAAATGGTAGCTTAAGATTAGGTTAGAGGTCATTTAACTCCAGGCTTTCTTTCAGCATACTCAAAGGGAAAAACAAAGTTAAGATTTAAGACAGAGTAAGGCCTAAGATCGGAGAAGGACTTTTAACCTTCAATGCTTTTGACATTGGCTTAAGAGATATTAGAAAGGAAAATCTATTGAAAATGGACCCCAGTGGACAGGGCTAACTCTAAATCCCCGGTATCCCAATTCTTCCAGCTTAAATCCAACAAGAACATCTAAGCAACAAACTCTAAATTCATACATCATTAAGCATGGGCTAGACCAACATCTTTGACTAGTTAAATTATATGAATTTGTTCTTAGACACACATTAAGCAGAAAACATCAAAGACAAGAAGAGCAGTGGGAATTAGGGTACCATGCAGGGGTATATCCTAAGCCTGATTTACTGATTCTTATCAGAGAATAAATGGACAGTGTGATTAAATGAAATAAGACAATTGCAGTAAGAGAAACATCACCAGAAATATAGACCAGGATCCTATGAAATTTTCTTGATTAATTGATGTGCAAAACCAGTCACATACTCTGAGCTCAATGGCCTTTACAGTCCAAAATTCTCCTCCCAGCCTACTAAATTATAAACTACTAAGCTACTTCCCCCAATAATTGTTCTAACAGTCGAATGAATCCCTACAACAAACAACAACAACCTTTACAATATGTTCTTCGAGAGTTCTTATAGGAGAACGAGTAACTGTAGTAGTAGATGTACATTTAATTGATTTCATTAAGACAAACTGGAGAAAGCGTTCGTGCCCACTCTGCTTAATGGCTCTGTGTCGCTGTATGTATTCTTTAGGCTATTTCAAAAGTCTCTGTCAAATGGAAAATAAATCTAGGTATGTTCTTTGAAATCCTCTCTGACTGTAAGGTACTCTGTTCTGTCTTCTCAAGCAAGTAAGGTGACTGAAGGTCTTCAGGTCTTCCCATGCTTCCATAACTGTTGTCCTGAGAAATTTAGAAACTTCTGTCAGTGAAATAACCTTTACAGGCTCGAGGAGGCATGGAGAACACTGTCGGGAGGTGTCCTTTTTGAGAAAATACATTATGTTGTTATTAAAACACAGCTATGACTTATTTGTGTGCTTTATGCCTTATTAGGCCTCTTAATCATCTTCATGGTCTTCAAATTGCGTCTCTGTCCTTTGAATCACTGGACTATAGCATTAATCTCAATAACAAGCTCTTTAATCCATTAATTCCCTTTGTTGATACTCTATGCCGCTGCTATGACGGTTTCTCTGTGCTCTGGGTCACAGAGACTGTGACTGTGGAGACAGAGTGAATTTCTTCACTTTGTAATCCCTGCAAAATATAATAAAACTATTATAGAAACCTAGGGGAGCGGAGGAGAATGTTGTGGAGGCCTGCAGAATGGTGGACTTAGTTTGAAAGCGGGCGAAAATCGCTGCAGAATGATGGAAGGATGACCTGATGAAGGTTTGGGGTAAAGGAGGTCATAGACCATTTGATTAGACAAGACAATGGTGATCAATGGCCAGGATTCGTTGACGGAGGATTTAATACAGAGTTAGGCAGAGAAATAACCCTTAGTGTTAAAACACAAAGGTTTAAAGCTCAGGCGGAATAAAAAGGAATAAAGGGAAAAATGAATGAAATTCGGCGTTTAATGGTGGGACCCAGAGGGCAGAGGGCGATTGATTGTGGGCCGTTGGATCTGAGGAGGAGATCAAAGGTCGAGATCCTTGTATGAAACTCTTTGGAAGGTCTGATGAGAGAACATGGATGAAAACGCGATGGAATGAGGGTCGTAGATCTAGATCGAATGAACGGTCACGATTGGATTAGGGATCGCCAATCATGGGAGACAGAGGGGTGGCACTTAAGATTTGCGATGAGCGATTTAGCACCAGCTGTCCAATCCGAAACTAGATCGACGGTGGAGGTTAAATCGGTGGGGAAGCAATGGAGGGCACAGGAGCGGAGCGAGAGAAATGAGAGCCGTTGGATCTCAAGAGATCAACAGTGGAGATCTAATCGCATTGGAGCAAGGCATGGGGCCAAAGCTCTGATGGTTGATGCTGCGATTACACCAGGGCCATTGGATTGGTGGAAGATCAACGGTTGCGATTGGATCGAAGATCGCCAATCGGGGAAAATAGAAAGTAGCACATAAAACTTTTTCGATTGGCGATGGTGCGATGGTGCGATGGTCGTCGGATCGCGAAAGGGATCAATGGTCAATATTCAATCGAGAGTCGATGAAAAGGTGTTGGTGGGGCATGGTGAGAGATCAATTCTGGCTATTAGATCTATACATATCAATGGCTGAGATCACAGCAGAGGCTAATAGACCAAAACCTCATCGCATCGAAGAATTTCAGTTGACAAAGGAAATGCGCTCGCACAAACTTCCGATTGCGATAAGCGCCCGAGGCTTTAGTGCCTGGTCCTGGGCATGGGTCACATGGTGGGGAAGTGGTTATGGGCTTAGCCGAAAGGGGCTTAGGCCTGTATGGAAAAATAAGTGTTTTTAAGCCAAAATGCATGTTTTTAAGGCATAGAGAAGGGTTCCGGTAGAGGGAAAAAGGGGCTTTTAAACCAAATGAAGGGAGCCATAAGGTTTAAAAAGGGGATTTTTATGATTTAGAGGGTTAGTGAGGTATTTTGAAAGGGGAAAAGGTGATGGAAACATAGGATTTGTGGGAATTAAATAAGGAGGAAAGGAGGCCTTTTTTAGCAAAATTCTTTCACAGACAATGAGGCTTTTTAAGTGGAAACAGTAGTGAGGATTCTTCAAAGGATGAAAAACACAAAGAGGCTTCAAGAATGATATGTTTTTAGAGGAAATTTATTTCTTGAAGGCTCAAAAACATTTTAGCCACCTGTTTTCTTGTCAAAAAATTCATAGGTGGCTAACATTGGCTCCACATGGGGATGGCATCTTCTTGAAGGTGTCAAGAATTCAGAAAATAATCTTTGGGGTAGGCCAAATGCTTGGTACTTGACACGTCCATTTTATCTCTTGGATCAGCTACCACAATCATGAAGACATCATATCAACAGTAATATTCTCCCAAACAACTACCTACCCATACTATTGTCCTAACATTTTTCTTCTGGGTGCATTTTGACTTGCAAACCCTTTACATCATCAATTTTTAACAAACAAGGAAATAAGTCTATTCTATTTCTACCCTTATTTCTCCATGAGACCAGATTAAACAGTTGGTCTCATAGTTTCTCTACCTAAACTAATATCTGCTAGGATTAAACTGTCTAGCAGATTTCTTCTCTACATTCTAAAACAGAAATTGAAAAATAGTCAAGCCAGGATTAGATTGTCTGGCTTGCTATGGGCCATGGCATAAAGAAAAAACTACTCATGGACTGAAATTTGCAGAAATTTAAAACAACTAACTAAATTCTCACAGGTTGAGATTTATTGAGATTTCCTACCTACCCTACTCTAACTTGAAATATTTACAAGTCTAGCTTATAAACCTTCTCTTCCAATACATCCAATCCATCAAATGATCCCAGGACTGGTCTTTTCTACTCATCTCTTTGAGCATGCTAGATAGGCAAGGCCACTCCCATTCTTTTTGTTTTTTAACAGCAGCTTCAAAAAAATGTCTTGTTGTCTGCAACATGCTGCTCAAATTGACCTTTGATCCTTCTTCAAGTGTTTGCAGGAAATGAACATAAGGATCATGAAATGATACCTAGTTGTGAATTTTTGGCAAGTAGGCTTCAACTAGGATTGCTTCCTCTTCCACTAGATCAAGAACAAGACTCTCTTGAGAAAGAGAATATCCTTCATCTTCTTCATTTTTTGAACTGGAGGACTCATCATATATGGCAGTGCTGTCCTCTTGGAGCTCTGAGATGTTCTGATCTGGTGGGCTGAGTTCTGTGAAAAGATCTATGTATTCTTGAGCAGTGGTTTGTTCCATTGCTTCCTCTTTTTCAAGAGAAGGCTCCTCAATTTCATCTGGCTCAAGAATTTCTTCATTTTCTTCCTTCTCATCCTCTAAGATGAAAGGCTGTTGATCTCCCATCACCCACAAATTGTCACTGATGTCTTGTAACGAAGTGAAGCAAAGGTCTAGAGATCCTTCACCCTCTTCTACACTTTTGAATCTTTCTTCATCAGTATCATAAATAGCCTAGCTTCGCTCATTACTCTCTTGGAGTTGATGGAATTGATCTTCCTCCCAAAAATCTACTAATGATGACCCTGCAAGATCATCTTCTGTTTGGAGAACATCATCATCAGATAGATCAAAAATAGGAAAATCATGAATGTGAGTAATGCTACCAATCAGACATACTGGATTATCAGCTGATCTTTCTTCACTCTAATTTACATGTGAGCTTTCCAACTCTGTAAAACAAAGCTCAACAGATGAATGGGAAAGAATGTCAGTTCTACAAAAAATTTCAGAGGCTAGCTGTCTATTGATGATCTGATCTATGTCTTCTTCTGTCAAAGGGGGAGATGATATTGTGTTTCTTTGAGTAGAAGTGCAGTAGCTCTCTGTTTCTTGTGAAGACTGGATTTGGGGCAGAATGTCATCTGAAGCCTCAACTACAAAGGATGATGGATCAGCATATGATTTTTCAGGAATATCTTGAGGAATGTCTACTATCTCTCGATTATTTTCTTCCTTAGTAGATTCATCCAGGTTCTTGTGATAGCTAGGATGCATATGAAATTCTTGAATGGCTATCAACAAATCTTCAGGATGCATATTAACCAAATCCTCATCAATATCTAACAGGTACTATATGATATTCTGAGATTGATCACAACAATCCCATGATAAGGATGGAGAGTTTCCTTTATAATTCTTGTAAAATACTTGGTGCATGTCCTTTAAAGAAAACAAACTTTTGGGTTCTAACCATTTGTACCAATTCCTAGCCTTTCCTTCTAATGTTGCCGTGAACATTTTCATTAGGCAGTCTTCATGCCATTCAACTTTAAACCTCCACACATGTATATGAAACTTGATGAGATGTAGCAAGGGGTCATCAACATCCTCACCCTGAAAGGTAGGTAGGTTTTTTAACCAATCTACTTCAGGAATTTTGTGTGGGAATCCAGGGATATGCTCCCTAATCATTGGGGCATATCTTCTCTATATATGTGGAAGCATGTTTGTAAATAAAAAAGAGGTCACTGTATCTTCTCAACTAGTTCATAGTCTTCTACCAGTGGAGTCATTTGGTCTGTTAGGAGTTATGGAGTGTGGAGTCACCAAGTGGATGAATTTGAAAGTTTGAAGCAGGCTGTTGTCCACCATCAACAATTGTATACCAATATAACAATATATTTTTGGTATTTTGAGTGCCTAGGGGTATCTAAGATAAAATGCACTCAATCCCCAGTGGAGTCACCATTATGTTGGGGTTCCTGTGTTTTGGCCAGATTGGCAAGACCAAAAGACAAGACAACATCAAAAAAACTTTGGGATCCTAAGATCTAGCGCTCCTGGATCCAGAGAGGGATCTCTCTATAAAAGGCAAAGAAATATATATCTTCGAAGCTCAAAATGAGATATTAGACTAGGTATGAAGCACAGGGGGGGTTTTAAATTGGTTTGGTTACTGGGTTGGAGATCATTAACTGAGAATGTTATGTGGAATGAAAAGAAACAAAGTAGCAGGATGTTTCGGAAAAAGAAGATAGGTCAAGAAAGTGTCAATCCATTGGGCTATGGAGTCATGAAAGGGGATTACTTGCATAAAAAATAACCAAGGCTTTCCATAGGGAAATTCATCTATACTAAAGGATCTTTTAGATAGATGGTGGAATGGAACATTAAGGAGCGAAGGTGAAAGAAGGAAAGAAAACTAAGTGCAGTCTGAAGATCAGGTCAGATATCATTTAAATCTAGACTTGCTTTGACATACTAAAAGGAAACTCTCAATGAAGGCACAAAGGGTAGCTTAAGATTAGGTCAGAGGTCATTTAACTCCAGGCCTGCTTTCAGCATACTCAAAGGGAAAAACAAAGTTAAGATTTAACACAGAGCAAGGCATAAGATCAGACAAGGACTTTTAACCTTCAATGCTTTTGACACTGGCTCAAGAGATCTTAGAAATGCCAATCTGTTTGAAAAGGACCCCAGTGTATAGGGCTAACTCTAAATCCCCGGTATCCCAATTCTTCTAGCTTAAACCCAAAAATAACATCTAAGCAACAAACTCCAAATTCATACATCAGTAAGCATGGGCTAGACCAACATCTTTGACTGGTTAAATTATATGAATTTTTTCTCAGACACACATTAAGTAGAAGACATCAAAGACAAGAAGAGTAGTGGGCATTAAGGTACCATGCAGGGATATATCGTAAGCCTGATTTACTGATTCTTATCAGAGAATAAATGGACAGTGTGATTAAATGAAATAAGACAATTGCAGTAAGAGAAACATCACCAAAAATATAGACCAGGATCCTGTGAAATTTTCTTGATTAATTGATGTGCAAAACCAGTCACATACTCTAAGCTCAATGGCCTTTATAGTCCAAACTTCTCCTCCCAACCTACTAAATTACAAACTACTAAGCTACTTCCCCCAATAATTGTTCTAACATTCGAATGAATCCCTACAACTAACAACAACAACCTTTACAATATGTTCTTCGGGAGTTCTTATAGGAGAATGAGTAACTGTAGTAGTAGATGTAAATTTAATTGATTTCATTAAGACAGAGTGGAGAAAGCGTTCGTGCCCACTCTGGTTAATGGCTCTGTGTCGCTGTATGTATTCTTTAGGCTGTTTCGGAAGTCTCTGTCAGGTGGAAAATAGCTCCAAGTATGCTCTTTGAAATCCTCTCTGACTGTAAGGTACTTTGTTCTGTCTTCTCAAGCAAGTAAGGTGACTGAAGGTCTTCAGGTTTTCCCATGCTTCCATAACTGTTGTCCTGACAGCTTTAGAAACTTCTGTAAGTGAAATAACCTTTACGGGCTCGAGGAGGCATGGAGAACACTGTCGGGAGGTGTCCTTTTTGAGAAAATACATTCTGCTGTTATTAAAACACAGATATGACTTATTTGTGTTCTTTAGGCCTTATTAGGCCTCTTAATCATCTTCATGGTCTTCAAATTGCGTCTCTATCCTTTGAATCACTGCATTATAGCATTAATCTCATAACAAGCTCTTTAATCCATTAATTCCCTTTGCTGATACTCTATGCCGCTGCTGTGACAATTTCTCTGCGCTCTGGGTCACAGAGACTGTGACTATGGAGACAGAGTGAATTTCTTCGCTCTGTAATCCCTGCATAATATAATAAACCTATTATAGAAACCCAGGGGAGCGGAGGAGAATGCTGTGGAGGCCGGCAGAATGGTGGACTTAGTTGGAAAGCGGGAAAAAATCGCTGCAGAACAATGGAAGGATGACCTAATGAAGGTTTGGGGTAAAGGAGGTCGTAGACCGTTTGATTAGATGAGACAATGGTGATCAATGGCCAAGATTCATTGACGGAGGTGTTAATACGGAGTTAGGCGGATAAATAACCCTTAGTGTTAAAACATAAAGGCTTAAAGCTCAGGCGGAATATAAAAGAATAAAGGGAAAATGAATGAAAGTCGGGTGTTTAATGGTGGGACCCGAAGGGAAGAGGGCGATTGATTATGGGCCATTGGATCTCAGGAGGAGATCAACGGTGGATATCCTCAGATGAAACTCTTTGGAAGGTCTGATGAGAGAACATGGATGAAAACGCGATGGAATGATGGCCATAGATCTAGATCGAACGGACGGTCACGATTGGATTAGGGATCGCCAATCAGGGGAGACAGAGGGGTGGCACTTAAGACTTGCGATGCGTGATTTAGCGACAACCGTCCGATCTGGATCCAGATCGATGGTGGAGGTTAAATCACTGGGGAAGAAATGGAGGGCACAGGAGCAGAGCAGGAGAAATGAGAGTCGTTGGATCTCAAGAGATCAACGGTGGAGATATAATCGCATTGGAGCAAGGCAGGGGGCCAAAGCTCTGATGGTTGATGTTGTGATTACACCAAGGCTGTTGGATTGGCATAAGATCAACGGTTGTGATTGGATCAGAGATCGCCAATCGGGGAAAACAAAAAGTGGCACATAAAACTTTTTCGATTGGCGATGGTGCGATGGTGCGACGGTGCAATGGTTGTTGGATCGCGAAAGGGATCAACGATCAATATTCAATAGGGGGTCGATGAAAAGGTGTTGGTGGGGTGCAGTGAGAGATCAACATTGGTCGTTAGATCTATATAGATCAACAGTTGAGATCACAGCAGAGGCTAATAGACCAAAACCTCATCGCATCAGAGAATTTCAGTTGACAAAGGAAATGCGCTCGCACAAACTTCTGATTGCGATAAGCACCCGGGGCTTTAGCACCTAGTCCCGGGCATGGGTCACATGGTGGGGAAGTGGTTAGGGGCTTATCCGAAAGGGTCTTAGGCCTGTATGGAAAAATAAGTGTTTTTAAGCCAAAATGCATGTTTTTAAGGCTTAGAGAAGGGTTCCGATAGAGGGAAAAAGGGGCTTTTAAACCAAATGAAGGGAGCCATAAGGTTTTAAAAGGGGATTTTTATGATTTAGAGGGTTAGTGAGGGATTTTGAAAGGGGAAAGGGTGATGGAAACAGAGGCTTTGTGGGAATAAAATAAGGAGGAAAGGAGGCCTTTTTTAGCAAAATTCTTTCACAGACAGTGAGTCTTTTTAAGTGGAAACAGCAGTGAGGATTCTTCAAAGGATGAAAAACACAAAGAGGCTTCAAGAATGATATGTTTTCAGAGGAAATGTATTTCTTGAAGGCTCAAAAACATTTTATCCACTTGTTTGCTTGTCAAAAAATTCATAGGTGGCTAACATGACACATGAAAGTGTTGGTTGGCCGAGAAAGACTTTGCTGGTTGAAGCATCATGGTGACCACCGTAATGCCACAATATCTCATACATTTGCTAGACAAAAGGAATTGTAAATATGATCTATATTTGGCTTGTCTTCAATTGATCTATTATTGTGTACTGTCAGCATTTTACTTTCAAGTTTATGTGATTTCTATTTTGTATTGGGCCTAAGAAAGATTGAAGTAAAAGTGCATCAAGCAGAGAACACCATGATTATCTAAATTTAACATGGGATCAGAGCAGAGGTGAAGACAAAGTCCCAGAGTCTAAGCTGGTGTTAGAAGCTATCTTTGAAGGAAGAAATCCTATCAAGGACAAATGGCCTCCTCAACCTACAAGGGTTTCAAGGCTGATGATAAATTGACTGATAAATATGATTATCATGCATGGAAGATGTCCTTGGATTTGGCGCTAGAAGATCAAGATGTCATCGACTATGTACAAGAGAATATTCAAGAGCCTCCATCAAATGCAGCTGCTGCCACGAAGTCGAAGTATAGAAAAGGGGAAATCAAAGCAAATATGATTATCCAGGACTTTATTCATAAGCATTTGGTTGCTTACATTTCTGCGCTGAAGACATCTAAGGAGGTGTATGATAATCTAGTGAGCATGTTCAGGGCTAGTAATGATAATCAAATCCTCTTCTTCAATAATCAATTGAAGAATATCAAGAAGGGAAAGGATGAATCTATTCAATCTTATTTTATGAGGCTCACTGAGATCAGGAATAACCTCCTAGCTATTGGGGAAGTAATATCTGATCAAGAGATGGTTCTTATTGCACTTGGAGGTCTCCCCCGTGATTAGCATATATTCAATACCACTATTCTCAATAATAATGTGATTCCTGATTTTTATGAAATATTGACGAATGCACTCAAGAGGAAACAAGAATGATGGAGTATGCCTCTAATGGTAATGGAAGTGACCCTACTGCCTTCTCCGCTCACACAAAGAAGAAGAATCATGGTGGCACGATAAATCATAACCATGGTAAAGCGGGGCCCAAAGGAAGGAAGGGAAGATGTTACACTTGTAACAAGACTGGTCACTATGCAAGAGAGTGCCCTAATAGAAGGGCCTTTCCCAGGGATGATGAAAACAACAACTCGAGAAGAAATGGAAGGAACAACATATTCCAAGGAAAATGGAAGGCTCCCTCTGATTGTAGTGGAAATGGGCAATCTTTCAAGAGGTCAAGAAATTCCAGGTACGATGAGTCTAATGTTGTTGATAATAAGGGTGTTGGCGCTCGTTTTTTATCTCTTTTTGTTTATGAAATACATTTTATTTGTCATACTATCCATCTATACACCATCATATCCACCTTATTTTTACCAATAAATGCATATACAGGTATTTAAATTATGTTTTTCAATTATTAGAAATTTTTGTAAAAATTGGATTTTAAGTGCATTTTTAGACAACATCGGAAATTCCTGTAATGGCCTCATGGTTTGCATATTTGTAGGACACTTGGACTCGAGATGGATATATTTCTAGAAGGCTTAGGAACTAGGATTAAGTGTACACATGTTGGTACAGTCAAACGGAGCTTTAATAGGCCCTGTCAAAGGCGGTCAAACATAACATGTCTTTATGGAGGATCCCTAAAAACTAGGTCAAAATTCTTATTTTGTGGGATTTTCTAGATTTGGATGGATCTGATGGATGAATTCGACTTGATTGGATAAGATAAGGATATTCATGACTATAGGAGCTATTTTATATGAATTTGTTAGATACTTTATCTATTTAAGCCTCAAACTTTGAAGGCATTGATATGTAAAATTTGTATGACTTAACATTATTATTTTTGAGACTTTGGAGACATAATTGAAGATATTTTCTATTCCATTTGATGTTGTTATATGCTGATTGATTGAATGAAGTTTTAAGTAGCTGAAAACTCCTTCAATGTGCGAGGCAAGGGCGGAGTTCACTTCCTAGTTTATTTGTAGTTACAATTTCTGAATTAGTTTGCTTATGCTTAACTTGTTTATGCTGATTATTTATGAGTGTTGATGAATCTAATGATCATTCTTATTTTTCATATGAAAGGACAAACAAATTTTTAAGTTAAAAATTCTTTCTATCTAATTAAGATCTTAAGTTAGAATTCATATTTTCATGCTTTTACATGCTTTTCTGAATTCATGTTTCTAACAATAGCATTACTGATAAATGAATGTATGATGAAGGATAACCAGTACCTCTTCAGTGAAGAGCCTCTTCAATTATTGATTCATGTATCTTAATCTATTGTTCAATTAGTAGTTTTTTATTTCTAATTCATAAGGTAATCTTGTTAGAGAAGGACAAACAAATCTCTTAAGTTAAGAGATTCTTTTGATTCTGATTGCACACTTGAATTTAGAAATTGTTTAAGTTAGATTTATATTTTTAATATACATTTCCCTCATCATTAATAAACCATTTTCAATATTTATCATAACTAAAACCCATATACTTTGGGGATGCTTCTAAGTTCCACTAACTTGGATTGATAATAAATACTTGCGTTAGTTTACACAATAAATTGACCCAACATTTTGGCGTCATTGTCGGGGAAAAATATTTCAAAACTTTCAAATAGGAAGATAAAAAGATTATATATATATATATATATATATATATATATATATATATATATATATATATATATATATATAATCACCAAAAACATAGTTTTTTCTTTCAAGTAATGTTTTCTTATGCCTAGAGATAAAGATCAGAAAGGTAGATTTGTGAAACAAAACCCCCCAACAGCTCATTTATCCACAAGACTAACAACACCAATTTTTGGAAGACCTACTAAAGAAGAGTTAGAGGAAAAACAGAGATCAGGACAAAGATTAACTTTAGTTGAAAGACAAATCTTATTAGCCTTGGAGGTAAAAAGAGAACAATCACCTAAAGAACTTCCTTCCATATGGAAACAAAAAGATACAAGAAATCCAATTGTTGAACAACTAGAGCAACCTGTCCTTGAAGAAATCAAAGTAGTGGAAGAAATACAAAATCAACCACATATTGAAACACTGCATATCTTTGAATAAGAAATGGCTGAAGAAGGAGAAGGATCAACTAGGCTAAACATGACTCCTGAACAAAGGCTTGAATATGAAAGACAACAAAGGGAATGGAGAAGAAAAAGAGAGGAAGAAAGAAAGGCAAAGGAAGATAGAAGAGAAGAAGCACCTAGAAGAATAGAGGAAGAAGCAAGAAGATAAAATCAAAATAGAAGAACATAAGAAAATGAGCAAGAAATTAACAATGATCAGGAAACTACTTTTGGCTTTCTAATATTAGAAGTGAGAGAAATATTAGGAGAAGAAATAAAAATAAAAAACATTCCACCTTCTGTATTGCCTAACTTCTATGGAATGTCAACGGAAGATCCTGATGCATTCATGTTTGAGTTTGATATCTTGTGTAGAAATTATGGATATACTGATGACACACACAAGCTTCGACTTTTTCCTGCTACTCTGAAAGCAACAGCCTTGAAATGGCTTATGGGGTTAGGAGAACATACAATTGCTTCTTGGGATGATATGAAGAATTTTTTTCTTAACATGTATCAAGCTTATTGCAAGGCTAGAGACTCAAAAGAATACATTTTTAGAATGACACAACAAGAAGACGAAAGTTTGGAAGAATATTTGGAAATATTTCTTTACAATTTACAGAAATCCAAACATCATTCTCTCAGTCCCGATACCATCCGTACCATTTTTCTTAAGGGTATCAGAGATGAATATTTATACATCCTTAATGTAATGGGAAAAAGAGATATCTCCAATTTACCATTTGAAGAAATTGTTGAACTTTGTCAGAAATACTCTAGGGGAAGAGAAAAGAGTGGAAAGAGAGATATTTCATCAAAAGCTTCCAAATTTGCAGCAAGTGCAATAACAAGAGAAGAGATAGGAATTTTAGTAGAAAATTTCAAAACAGATCTCTTGAGAACTTTGGGAACACAAGTAGATGTCTTGAAAGCTAAGAAAAATAAAGAAGAACACGATGAAATCTTAGCAATTTTCTTTCCAAAGTGTAGGCAAAAACATCCACTCGAGGAATGTCCTTTGCAAGGTATACAAGTGTGTGGACTATGCACAGAAAATCATGCAACAGAAAAATGTCCCAAATTAAAAGAATTGCAAGGAGGAGAAGTGCTTGGAGTATATTCTCTCTAATATATGGTACCAAGGAGACCTTAGAAACCAATGACGCCTCAAAAAAAACCCCCAAAATTTTCAATATCCTCAAAATACATGGAATACACCAATGCCATGGCAGGCTTGGCCACCATAACAATATCAAAACCAACCTGCACAAGGTTGGAGGGGATATGGTTATGGAAACCAACCACCATAGCATATTTATCCTCAACAGTATCAATATCAACAAGCATACCCTCCACAACCATTTCCTCAATATCAACAATTCCAGCAACATCAACCAATGCCATATCCACCTCAAAATCAACCAATGCTAACTCAACCTCAGCAACTTCAACTGCCCACTAACCAACCACCTCCTAGATCAACACAATTACCAGCTCAGCCAGTAGCTAATCCAAGTAACAAGGTGGATAGACCAGCATACCATGTGGAAGAGGCAACATAGTATCCTACTTATTCAATTCTTCCCATACAAGATGTCCACCTAAGGTATGGGAAGGTGTTACAGAAAGATTCTCCTCTGATAATTGAAGAGAAAATTGAACAAGGAGAACAAATTCAACAATCCCTACCAGAAAAGCATATTTAGAAAGGTAAATCTATTATGATATAGACTCCACCATATCCAGAGATATTGATACAACAGAATATTTCAATATCTCTGCCTGAATTTAATATTCTAGATGAATTGAAAAACACACATGTCAAAGTCCTTTGTTTCAAGCAATTAAAGATATTCCGATATATTCAAAAACAATAAAGGAGTTATGCATTAAGAAATCTGGCAGAGGAAAGAAGGATCCACCTAAAATCCAGGTAATTGGAATTTTAGCTAGTCTCATGTCCACAAAAACAACCATTGAAAAATATGTTGATCCAGGAATTCCTTTGGTTACCATTTCGATTAACAAATTTTTAGTGCCATATACTTTAATAGACTTGGGAGAAACTATCAATGTAATGGCTACAGAGACTATGAAACATTTGAATCTGAAAAACATTAGACCTACTACTACAGTCTTAGAACTTGCAGATAGATCTAAAGTTGTACCAGAAGGTATATTGGAAGATATCATTGTCTCATTGGATTCATGGGAGTATCCTATAGACTTCTTGATTTTGCAGCCAAAAACAAATTTAGGAGGGAATCCCTTAATTTTAGGCAAACCATGGTTAGCTACTGCATATTCTTATATTGAATGCAGGTCAGTAAGTATGATTATTGCACATGGAGATGAAATAAAACATGTTACATTATATCCTCCTGCTCAATCTCCTTCTTTATTATCATGGCTTGATGGAGAGTAACCACAAGAGCTTCAATCTGTTCTTAGCCTTAATCAAGTTTATAATTTTAGAGAGGAGGAAGAAAATGAGGACTCATTATATCTTTTCATCTCAGAACCAAATATTTCAAAGCAGCTTAGAGTAACTCAGTATGAAGCTGCTAGTTATCTTTTAAATGAATGTTTTCATGAAAATTTCACTATACAATCATTGCAAAATACATTCGAAAGCATTTTTCCTATGAATTCAATTACCAATTAAAACAACAAAATAATTGAGATCAGTCCTGAGAAACATTTGAATATTGGTAATAACTTACAATCATCACAAGAGAAGAAGCTAATAACATTGTTACAAAAATATTCAAAATCTTTTGCCTGGGATTACACAGACATACAAGGAATTCATCCAAAAGCATGTATCCATCACATTTACACCGATGATCAAATTAAACCTGTAAGGCAACCACCAAGAAGGATGAACCCCATGATGAAGGAAATAGTGAAAGAAGAATTACATAAACTATTACAAGTCGGATTTATCTATCCTATTTCAGATAGTCAATGGGTTTCACCCTTAGTTTTAGTACCTAAGAAAAATGGGAAATGGATAACTTGTGTGTATTATAGAGAAATAAATAAGGTTACATTAAAAGATCATTTTACTTTACCATTTATTGATCAAGTGTTAGATTCATTAGCTGGAAAGAAATTCTTTTCATTTCTAGATGGATTTAGTGGATATAATCAGATAAAGATAGCATTGGAAGATCAATATAAGACAACATTCACATGCCCATCTTGAACATATGCATATAATGTATTACCCTTTGGTTTATGTAATGCATCTGTTACATTTCAGAGAGCAATTATTGCAATCTTTGTTGATTTGATCCATGAGTGTGTAGAAGTTTACATGGATGATTTCACTGTGTATGGTACAACATATGATGATTGTTTACAAAATCTTGAAAAAGTGTTAAAAATATGCATAGAGAAAAATATATCACTCGGTAATGAAAAATGTTTTATGATGTTAACTAAGGGGATAGTGTTGGGACACCATATTTCTTCTTTGGGAATTAAGGGACCTAGCAAAAATTCAAGTCATTGTCAATTTAACACCACCCACAATACAAAAATAAGTTAGAAGTTTCTTGGGTTATGGAGGCTACTATAGGAGATTTATTGAAAATTTCAGTAAAATAGCTTTGCAATTATTCAAGTTACTAGCGAAAGATGTGGAATTTCAATGGAAAAATAATTGTCAAAATGCATTTGAAAAATGCATTTGAAAAATTAAAAGAAACATTGTCAAAATGCAATTGAAAAATTAAAATAAACATTGTCAATTGCACCCATTCTTAGAGGACCTAATTAGTCCTTGTTGTTGGCAATATGATGTAATGTGTTGTCCTTGATGGCAACCTACTTGATGAAGTTATCCTTGATGAGTTGTCTTTGGATAGCAACCTATTTGTTAATGATATAAATCTGATGTATCTACAAAGAAATTCAGAAGTAACGAAGCAAGAAATTCTAGTAAGTGCCAGAGTAATGATGAATAAGATATGTCACAATGTATACGTGAGTTTGCAAAAGCCAGGTCGTGTATGCATGCGGATAAGTACGTCCCAAGTAGCGTATTCCCTTTTGCGCTCCAAATTTATAATACCAAGGGGCATTACCATGGTTTTGGCACACAATATTGAGTGCTATATGGTTTATTTGATTCTGTCCATGAATACCATCGGAATTTGTGTGGTTTTGGCTCATGGTATTGGTAAAAGCTAAATCTATTTAAGGAGAAGAAGATCATAGTGCAAGGTTTTCATGAGGAATGGTTGTTGATGAATAAATATCTCTAAGGAATATCTGCATGGATGAAATCTGTTCTTAATTGATAGATCTAAATCAATGATGCACCCATGGATCTGAGAATGGTTCAAGATCTCTAGATTTGATGATGATGAATCTCTAAGATAATCTGCAGAAGAAGAAATGGTGAAGATCTGGCGCAAAATCTGTTGAAGATAATGAATAAATCTGGGTAAGTTTATAGATCTGAGCTGTTTTGCAAAGTTTTCCATTTACAGATCTATACACTAGTTTGTCTCGGAAAAAGCGCATGTATACGCGGGTTCTCTTAATGAAAAGCGTGTATAGGGTTTTCTGAAGAATAAAATACACAGAAGTATATGTGGGTTGGTGTGCAGGAAAGCACGTATGTACACGGCTTCAGTAAAGAAAAGTAGCATATGCTATTTGAATTAATGAAAGATCAGGGTTGAGTTTGTATCTGCATATCTATTCTGAAGTCTGGGTTATTTATGATATTCTGGTTACAGTGGTCTCACTGTTCTGTTTTAAGTATTGGGAAAAATATGTTTGTTGATGTTATGTAAAGGGTTGTGTTGAAGCTGTTGATCCAGTATGAAAATTGATGAAACGTGGTCTACAGTGGGTCTGAAGGTTGAAGCCTTCAGTATGGAAGTAGAAGCTTTCAGCCAATAGAAGCTGGTGTTGAATTCAGGGGGTCGAAGCTCCCTTCTAGGAGAGGCTGGTAAACGAATTCAGGGGGTTGGAGCTCCCTTCCAGTTGTAGCTGGAAAACGAGAGAAGGTTGCAGCCTTCTGCAGGTAGAAACCTGCATACTGATATGAGTCTGCATCAGTACTATGTTGTAAAAGGTTTTCTAAATAATAAATATTGAAGACAGAGACGACAGCAGCGGTGGTTTTATCCCGAATTGGGTTTCCACCTTAAATCCTGGTGTTCATGTGTGTTGCTTATGTGTGATGATTTACTCTGTTCTTACTGCACATGCTTACTGCTTACTAAACACCTGATGCACTGATCTAAGTAAATAATTACATGCATAATAAGATCTCTGGTAATACACAAGTTTTCTTAAGGATATCCACATGTATACGCGAGTTGGATTCAATAAAGTAGCGTATGGATTTTAGAGAAAGAAAAATTAATAAGTATTCAGTCAGATCTAAATACTGATTCACCCCCCACCCCCCCCACCTCTCAGTATTTTTCCCAACAATTGGTATTAGAGCATGATCCAGGTGGATATTGGTGGTCACCCGCCTATTCCACTTGGGGCTTCACCATTGTCTATTTCAGTTTTTCAGTTTCGGCACAGTTTACTATTTTTAGCAGTTTTTCGGGTCCTAAACTTCCGGAGTCGTTTTGAGGCCCTAAACGACGTTTTTTGGGAAAACGAAGAGCAACATGGGTCCATGGACTGATGTTTCTCGTTCCAAATTTGTATTCCTCGAATAGATCTTTCTAACGAGGTATGGTACGCGTCAAACGGAGATCGTATGCCAAAGTTACGCCCCTGGGAAGTTGAAACACCAATTTACCCAAACCGGGCCCATAGTTTTGGCGCTTCATCTCCTAGGGTTAGGGTTTTGGCTGTTTAGGATTTCCCATTGTTTCTAAATGATAAATAGGCCCTCGAGCCTCATTGTTGGCCCGGGTCCGCCGCCGAGGACGCTTCTACAGACTACAATTCAGGCGACGCTGCCACCCGATTTTCATGCTGGGCTCTTCCCGGTTCGCTCGCCGCTACTAGGGGAATCCTTGTAAGTTTTTTTTCCTCCGCTTAATTATATGCTTAAACTCAGCGGGTGTTCTCGCCTGAGCTGAGGTCGCAAGTTGGAGCTAAATCCGCCCTACCCAATGGGAGGACAAGAGAGAGCAAAGCAAGTTCCAGGGATGCCACATAGAGCCCGCATCGGCTAACGCCGACTGCCCAACCAAGGGGACAAGATCACCGCTTGCCGACGCACGCCACGAAACATCGCCTGCCACATTTCAGCCAACCGCACCGCATCGGGCACGGACGACCACCTCCGCTGCTCCCTACCATATTGCAAGGAGCGCGTTTGATTGGGATGCGACGCCCAGACAGACGTGCCCTCGACCGAAGCCTCGGGCGCAAATTGCGTTCAAAAACTCGATGATTCACGGGATTCTGCAATTCACACTAAGTATCGCATTTCGCTACGCTCTTCATCGTAACAAGAGCCGAGATATCCGTTGCCGAGAGTCGTTTCCGTGTGTTACCAAAATATCGCACCCCCACGAGAAATGGCTAAAAATCCAACCCAACGTACAATGCGTCGCAACAAGCCCCCTTCCCGCTCAAGACAACCGCACTCCATAACCCACTCACCAAAGGGAAGGGGCTCGAACAAGCAAGAAGAGCTGCTTTCCAAACCCCGTGCCTTTTCAAAAAGGGTAGAATTGTAAAGAACGATGACCGAGAAGGACTAGGGTGGCCACCCTGAAAAACTCGCACTTCTTTTCGTCCTTCACGAACATCAAGCCCACTACAACTCCCCCTTTTTTCTCCGTAAAGACGGGGGTCGGAACGAGGAAAGTAAGAAAAACACATGAAAGAAAGAGAAACAAAATTGCCCGCCCACTCAAAGGAGGAGGCCCAAACAGATAAAAAACACTTCGCGAGCCCCGCGCCCTCGCAAAAGGGGGGGAATCGCAAGGAATGACAATCGGGAAGGACTAGGGTGGCCAACCCAGGAGCTCGCACTGCCTTTCATCCTTCGCGAATGCCAATCCTCAACGATTCACCCTTTTCTCCGTAAAGCTAGGGGCCGAAAGTAGGAAGAGAAAAAAGCAACCCAAAAAGAGAAAAGAAAAAAGAGAACCAAAACATGGCCGAGGCTCAAACACAAAACAGGCTTTCAAGGCCCCGTGCCCTCGCAAAAAGGCGGGAACTGCACAGATCGACGACCGAGAAGGACTAGGGCGCCACCCCAGCAGGAACTCGCACTGCTTTTTCATCCTTCCGAAAACGTCAAAATCCACGGCAATCCCACCTTTTCTCCGTAAAGCTAGGGGGAACAAAACGAATCACAAGGGGAGGCTCAAACACAGCAGTACAAGATTTTCCAAGCCCCGTGCCTTAGCAAAAAAGGGGGGAACTGCAAGGAACGACGACCGAGAAGGACTAGGGTGGCCAACCCGGGAGTTTGCACTGCTTTTCATCCTTCTCCGACACCGACCCACAACAATTCTCGCTTT